>VXBO01002246.1:61779-74356 GCA_013400135.1 Rhinoptilus africanus
GAAAAAAAATTAAAAAAAAAAAAAAAAAAAGAAAAAACAAGCTCCTCCGCAGCCTGACCTTTTATTGTCCATAAGAGGCTGCCAAACCAAACTACGCCGCGGGTCCTTCCCACTCCTTGCATCTCATACGAGATTCCTCCCTGCCACGGCTCACGCGGTCGCAGCCCCAGCTGTTCATCGGGTCTCCCCGGGAGCGAGGAAGACAATGGGGGAATCCTCAGGGCGGCGTGAGCTGTTTCCTCTGCCTCCATCCAAGGAGGGGGTCCCGAGGTGGGGGGAAGGCTTGGTGGAGGTTGGGATCTGCAGTTCCTGGCAGATGGGACAGTGAGCGAAGGTGGAAGAGCATCTACAGCCTTTCAGGGATGAACACATGGGAAGGACCAACGGGAACACAGCAGGTTTAAATAATCTTCTCGCCTCTGGGGCCCATTCAGGACACTTCAGGAGGAAAAAAAAAAGAGAAAGAAAAAAAAAATAATCCTCCTGCGAATGTCTGGTGCCAGCTGCCAGAAGAAAAGCTTAGCTCTGGGCTGTGCTTGCCCCAGCAGAGCCTGCCTCGCTTTTGCTGCCCTTTGCGTTTCCCCACCCTCCCACCGCCGGCTCGGCTTCGAGCTCCTGAGGACACGATCTGAGCTGGAGCATCTGAGAGCCCTTGGCCTGGCCGTGGCAAGCCGTGCCCTCCCTGCCTGCAAGCACGCAGCCGGGGCTTGTCCACATTAGACAGAGCCGGCTGCCTCTAATTAGCAGCGGGTGATAAATCCAGGGGGGAGATGACAAGCCGGCGGGATGAATCCAAGCATCCTGCCTTTTCAGTTCTATTCCTCCCATCACACATAGCCAAGTTTGCCCAGTCCTATGATCTCCTGTGGCAATGAGCCATCCCCCCTGGATGGGGAATGAACTCGGTGGCTGTGTGTGCAGCCCCCGCTGAGGGACTAACTGAGTGAGGCATTTGCTCTATGCCCTTCCATTGGGAAGTGGAAGCCATCCCAGGCTCCCTGCCCTGCTGGTGGTGGAAGGAGATGCCAAGAGGTCTCCCCTGTTAGACTATGGAGGGGCTCAGACATGTTGTTCAGCAGGGACACACGGTGCCAAGCTGGCCTGGGACCCTACACCGAACACCTTCTTGGGTTGCTAGACATCTTGAGTGAAGAACCACCCGGTTTCATGGTCTCCTTCATAGTCTGTGTCTACTCCTGCAAAACAAACTGTTGCAACTGCCACCAGGACTTGCAGAAATTGGAATTCTGCCATGGACAGCCAAGTGAGGTCCTTCCCAACCTGTATCCCTCCATAAGCCCTGGCCAGCAGACCTGGCGGGGGCTTTAAAAGCCAATAGGACATGCATGAGGCTGGGTGGAAACACCAGCACCAGGAGTCACTGCAAGACCTGGTACCAGTATGACACACAGGAGCCAAGAAAGGGACCAGATACACTGAGAGGTGGGGGACAGAGCCAAGAAGTTTGGGAGCAGGACAATGATAATACGGGGTTGTATGTGATTCCTTCCAGCCCCCTCCTCCATGGCAGGAGGGGACAGCCCATGCCTGCAGACATGTGGCATCTCATCCCCAAAGCCATTGTCCCACCTTGCCCTCTGTCCCCGCTTCCAACCCAAATTAATATTTCCTGCTCACCGTACATCCATGCTCCTGCTGCTGGACCCCACTCTTCCCAGCCAGGTCAGGCTTCACATAACAACCTTTGCACCTTGGAGCTGCCAGGGTGGCTGGGCAGAGGTGGGCGCAGAGGGCGGAGGGGCTCCCGTGGATGGAGTGGCAATCTCAGCCCGTTTTTCTCCACCATGGTTTCAATGAGAGTCTGCCCTGGATCCTGACAAGCACAGGGAGGGCCCCCTCGGTGCCATGCTCCTCGGGGGCCGTGGCTGCTTTTCCCCTGCAAATCTGGAGGGAACATAACCTCCTTGAGGGATTTTCTGCTCGACATCTTTTGGGTTGAAACTGCCCAGGATGATTCACATAAATCTTGTTTCTTTAGGAAAACAAGGGAAAAAAGCTGGGGTGTGGTGTAAAAGCAGCTTGTTGTGACAAGAGCATCCCTGCTGGGTTTGGAAAGCCTTCCCTGGTGGCTTGCAACCCTGCTCTGTGATCAGTGCTTTTGGGAGACCATAAACCATCACTGGGACTGGCATGGGTTTGGGGACTGTGAGCCCTGAGGGTGATGGAGACCAGTGTCTGCTCTGCAGACCTACACAAAGGGCTGAGCCCAGCCCACTGGCTGGGATGGACATGCTGTGAATTCATCCCCCTCCAAGAAAAAAAATGGACTTACGACTGTTTCTCAGCTCTGTCCCCTGTAAGGAAAAGTGTGCACCTCACCCGGAGTTTTTTCACAGTGTTGTACAGTCATACTTTCTTTATGGTGCATTTCCCATTGCATCCAACTTCCTTGCGGGGGAAATAAAAAGTGAGAGTGGATGTGGAAAGATGCAAGCCTTGGGTTTTGGCTCAGGCCGGGATGGGGTGAGTGCTGGAGAGAAGAGAAAAGGAGGAACCATGGGACACGCTTTCACAGTGACACCAAGTTACATATAGGGACATCTCATTCAGGGCTGGAGGTTTGTGGAGGTGTTTTGGATCCTGTCAGCAACCTGGGGAGGCAAAAATCACTGTTAGTTGGAGGAGGAGTCAGCGGGTGAGAGTATGGATGCAAAGGTGGTGAAGTTTGGAGGTTTGGGGTGTAGCCTCATCTCAGGCACCGATCTGCTCTTTTGGAGCAGCCTGACTCTTTTTTTGGACACGATTTTCACTTGGCTTTGGTAGGGCAGCGTTTGGAACAGTGGGGATGGCTGGGACATAGGGCTGGGATGGGAAAACCACAGGTCCAGCTGTAGTTATCTAAGCCCAGTGCCGGACCAGACTTGCACAGTGCATCAATGCCCTCTTCAGGAACTGTGCAGGCACCGTCACAGCCTGTACAGAAAGGACCATAGACCACAGAGTTTCTCCACTCAGGACAACCAGGCCACAGTCCTAAGGCAAAGCTCTCCAGACTGAAGGAGGAGAAGGGATGCAATTCATGAAAACACAAACTCATTTCCCCGCCTTTCCTCCCCACCAACCTCCTTTCCAGAAAACGGATGAAAAAAAAAAAAAGGTCTGAACAGAATAAAAAAGACTGAAAGCATCTGGAAGCAGATCTTGCAGGTCTTTGTAGCTCCAGTTGGAGTGGACTGTCCCTGGGCAGACCCTACAACACTTGGACATGGTCAACCCGATCATCCTCCAGGTGGGCAAGTCATGAGCAAAGTTAGTAGCTCCCTTTCATGACTTTCTTTAAAAAGAAAATTGATAAAATTAATTGTTGGCCAATTAAACACACCAAACAACCATTCTTAAAAACTTCCATCGTCCTGTGCTGTCATGAAATGTGAGAACAGTAAACCATGTCCATCCCTCAGAGCAGGAGTGAGAACAACACAAAGTCTGCCCTGCTGCAGGACCACAGACCTTCCGCAAGAACAAAACAGAAGCTGCAATTTTTTTTCTGTTGGTATGAGAGAGACCCAGGGATGCAGGAAGCCCTTCTGCAGTCTGCTCTTCTGCAGGTGTGTCACTTGCCAACTGTGGCCAGTATGGTGTCCCCTGGGATCAGTAATGTGTTATTGGCTGTGGACTCCTTGCCCCATTAACAGCAACAAGCCTGCGGTGGCTTTAGGCAGAGGTAGAGCTGTCTGGAACCTCTTTCTTTGGCCAGGAGCTAGAGTGTCACCTCCTGGGGACAGGCAAGTGGCATTTGCTCTGGTCGAGCCTGCTGCACTGAGCTTCAGGCTGGGGGAGTCTGGGGATGGCCAATAGCTGCCTTGGGCATGCCACCTGGAGTTCACCCCAGGCTTTCCAGACACCAGGATCCTAGGATCTCAGACTCCCTGGCTTTCAGTTGTTAAGTCCAAGGTACATCCAAGACTCTCATGGCTTGAAGATGTCAGGGATGGGTCATGGCTGGTCATCGCAGAGCCATGGACACTGTAATGTCATGAGGCTGCCTGAGTATGGTGTCCTCCACATCTCCTGTCTTCTGGCTCAGGTGGATGCCACCAATGTGGGTAATCAAACCTTCTAGTACCATGGCTTTGGGATGCATGAGTGGGAAGACACGCATTAGCATGAAGCTAAAGAGCCCTCCACATGCTCTCATCTGGATGTCCCAGGTCTTTCCTGGCCCCTGCCACCCCAGGGCTCTCATCTTCATGCTGTAGACTGAGAGGAAGTCCAGCAACACCCACAGGGGGTTTGCAATGAATACTTTTGATTTTTTTTCACTTGCTACTCCAGGAGCTGAGAGAATTGCAGACACTTAGAGCAAACTGGTGCTGTGAAACCTACTGGCTTAAGAAAAACAGTGTCGTGGTCCCAGACAGTGCCATGCATGAGGGTAGGAAGCTGCTGCAGGTATAGATCTACTGCTCTCTCACATCTGTGCTTTGGTCTGCAGAACCTCTTGCAACCTGGAGGAGAGCAGGTTCACTAGGGACAGTGGAAGAACCCCGCGCATAGTGAGATTGCTGTCTCCAGGTCTCAGCTATGAGAGAACCAAGGCCACACATAGCAGATCTCCACAAGGTCTCACCACGTTGGAGGCATTGTTCTGCCACCTCAGAGGTAAAGAGGGTAAAGCAACATGTGCGGCAAGCTGGGAGAGACCTCTCATCTCATCTGAGAGTGGCCCAGAACCAAAGGAAATATTGCCAGGGCTGACAAAGATTCACTACATCTCTGCCCCTCAACCCCATGCTGAGTGCCAGGAGGAATTAGTTACACGAGCTTGTTCTTGAAATAACTTCATTGCTTCTCCCCTTGGACCAAACCCTTGTTGAATGAAGTCTGCCAGGACCAGTTCAAGCTCCTGGGTGCTCTTTCTTAAGAAGTCTAGTGGTCTCCAGATGAGTGGTCCTAGGAGAGCACACACGAGGGACTGCTCCTTCAGAGATTTTACACAAGGGGCCCCCCATCACCTTGAGAAAACGTCACTTTTACTGAAGCCATACATTTCACCTTAGACTTTCAGTGCTTCTCAGATAAAGTACTCCTCAGGGAGTGTAAAGGCTGGGGAGTTAGGAGATGTCTCCTGATGGATATTTATTAGTGGTAATGTACTGAGGGCGGCTTTTCCAGCCTTGGATCAAACACAGAGCAGGCAGGGTGCACCTAGTTGAGCAAAATGGTTAACTACCCTTTCAGTTTGCAGGTGGGGCTGGATGTTCATGGGTGCCTACATCAAACTGGGTGGTGGGAGCTGAAACCCAGGAGCTATCTTGTGAGATCTGACTCAGGTCTTTTTCTCCCGTAAGTCATTTGGACCCATTACTATGGTGTCGTTATTTGGGGAGCTGACATTGAAAAAATGATCCCACCATGTGGCAAGGCAGATAGGTCTGAGTAAAGACCTTGGGGTTTTTTTGCCTTTATCTTAATTACACAATTTAAATGCTCCTAGGGTTTTTTCTCTCCTTTTTTCCATTGCAAATGGAATGAGTAATAATGCCCAGGTAATTAACAGGTAGCCATACGATCTGCCTGCTTATTGGGCTAATAATTACCGTGAAAATATTAACAAAGGGCAGATGTTTAAATACTTGTTTGAAGTCTTTTTTTTTTTTTTTTAGTTAAACAACAGAAAGGGCCAAGTGCCTTGACTGGTGCGCCAGTCACTCACTGGATCCATAAGATTTGTGTTCCCTATGTTCTTGGACTAAGTTAACAAATATTTACAGGCTGAGGTTCTGATTTAGCAAAGCACTCAGCTGTGTGCTTAAATCTCCTTGGCCTCGGCGGCACTTAAATGCAACCTTGTGCAACTTGCTAAATTTGAGGACCTTGGATTTTTTTTGGATAACAAAGACAACATATGTCGTTGCCAAACTAGGGGTCACCGAGTCACGTTGCTGGTTAGCACAAAGCTCTTCATCTCTTTTGTTCTCCCTTAAACGGTGAAATAGAAGCAAAGTGATTTTCACATATTTTTACCTTTTTTTGTGGCAATGCTGTTGATTTCTAAATGAACTGTATGAAAATCTTTTAACCTGGATTCTCAATTTGGAGGGTTCACGCTTTTTTGATTGGCTTATTTTGCGGTGCTGATACCGTGGCAAGGCAATCGGGAGATTTTTTCTCCCGTCCAGTGGGTGAAGAAAGATTGCTGAGAAAGTCTGATGTCCCTTCTGTGAGTGAAAATGCAGACAGACTCATTCATCAAGTGGCCAGGAGGGTCACTTCTCCAAAGGGCTAGTTCATCTCTGAGTGAGAGCACCTCTGGAGATCAACCCCCCTTATTCAGTGTGTGCATTTCTTTTTTCCTTGCTCTTGCACTCCCTCTGCTGATCCAAATGATCTGTTAATGAACAGAGAAATGCTGCTGCCAGAGCTAAGCAAATTGCAGGGTGAAAACAGCTGTATGGCAAAAAAAAAAGAACCAGCTCATCCCAGTTGGAGATTACCTGAAGTTCAGGGGGCAGAAGGGAAAAAAAAAAAACAACATCGCAAGAAACGGAGCTGTTAGCAAATACAGTCGCAAAATAGGGGGCTTCCAGCTGTCCCAGCCTGAGCACGAACTTCTTCAAAACCTCAAATTCCCACCCATTGAGGCCCCCATCTCTGGACAAGCTCAAAAGTGGTGGCAGCTTCGACAGTGGGCCAAGACCCCATTGACAGGGCTGTCTGAGGCAGAGCTCAATGCCGTCTTCTCTCCAGCAGTGGCCATAGCAGAGGTCACAGGGTTTGTGGGATAATGAAGGCTGGAGGGACCTCAGAAGGTTTCTACTCCAATCTCCTGCTCAAAGCAGTGTCAGCCTCAGCAATTAACCCAGGTTGCTCAGGGCTTTCTTCAGTTTTGGTCCTGAAAACCTCCAAGGATGAGGACCACAAAACCTTGTCCCAGTGTTCGACATCTTCACAAGCCAGCTTGATCTACTTCAGCCCCTCTCTAAGACAGCACCGCGGTCTTGAGCTCTCACGGCCAAAGCTGTATCAAGCTGCAGACATTCCTGCACATCTGCCTTTGTCATCACTGAAACTAAGTCCTTCCAGATACAGAAGAGAAGCTCATCTGGACCTTTGGAAACAAGCAAGTGCCTGGGTTTAGAAAGTAAAGCTGCTGACCTCCTTTCCTTGGTGCATGCACACAAGCAAACCAGTAGTCTCCAGAGCTGGAAAACCAGACCTCCATCAGTTACAGACAACAGACACTTTGGCCATGGCTGATACAATCTCACCTTAGCAGGTCAGGTCCATAGGATCCATTTCCCACTGCTGATGGATGCACCATTCAGCTCGCACCTTGAGGGCCATCAGCACCTGGGGACAATTTGCATGGCATCATCCCCCACTCTCCTGCTGTGGGGATCCCAGACTGAGGTGAGGTTGCTCCCAGCAGCCAGATAGGGTGAAATGTGTTGACCAGGTTTGGAAGGGCAGGAGGCAGCTCTCCACTCCTCTATCTCTCTCTTCACAGACCAAAACTGCTGTCCCCTGCTCCCTTTCTCCCCGCCACCCTCATGGGGACAGCTCAGGTCATGGTGGCTCTCTGTTGCCCAAAATAACTGGGAAGAGATGAGGTGGGAAGAGATGAGGTAGGAAGAGGGCAATGGGATTCATCTTCCTACACACTCTCCAAATCATGACCAAGGACACATGTCTGTCTGTCACCCACCCTCCTCTGTGGATGCCTCTTTGTCCTTTGGGGTAAACTTCAGCTCTACCACCTCGTTGGGTGCCTACCCCTCAAAAAACAATCCCAAAATAAGAAGCCTCATTGCTCAACTTTGGAGGCAAGCTCTGTAGGCCAGAAGAAACATAACCCACAGGGGCCCAGTTAACCTTTCCCCAAACCATTTCCCCTTTCATAAGCCAAAAAGATGAGAACTAATGGGGCTGCTGGGAAGTGGGGGAGAAGCAGAGAAAAGCTCTGTGTGTCCCTTTGAAGGTCCCAAAAGGAAAAGGTCTCTGACAAGGAGTTTATTTTCATTAAAAATGACAGGCCCAGCTCAACCAGTCAAATAAACAAAGCAAGTCTGTAGAACAGCAAGTGCAAAAGGTCTTGAGTTATTTATAAAGGGCTTTCAAGTATATTAGGCCTAACACCAAGATAAATCAACCCTGCTAGGATTCCAGAAGCATATCACATGTGGCTCTAGCTGTTGTCAGCTTTCTGCTGGAATATATTTAGTGGCTTGTTATCTTCCAAACCCTCCCTGCCTTTTCCCGAGGGACTCCCCTTTGAAAATTAATACATTGAGAGCAGACACAAGTTCCTGTCTTCAGTCACATATTGAGAAGATCAAACCCTTCAGAAGCATTCAAATCCTTGCCAATGCATTCAACAGATATTTTGCTGCCCAGCATGTTGCAGAATGGTGAAAGACCCTGTTCAAGACCAGGTTTGAGCGAGCCAAGAGGTGAGTTTTATTCCAAGACAGGCTATTCAGTGCAGGGGGTTGACAGCTTCCACCACTGTGAACTTCAGTTCAGATAAATCTGACAGATTACTTCTCAGCTGGGCAGAAGGAAGGTGAGGATGTTTGGGATCTTGTGGGGCTTGTTCACACGACCGGTTGAAGACCCTGCAATCCAACTAAGTGAAACGTGAGTGGTTTGTGTAAATGACAGTAGGAGTTGGCTCTGCTGCCTCCGGTCTCGGGGATGTAAGGCACTGGGAACCAAGGAAAGCCACAGGAGCAATGGAGGTGAGAGGAAGGCTCAGTCTAAAAGCCGCCTCCTTCACTTTGAGAGCTATGCCCAGAGCCCATAGAGCAGCTAGAAGAAAATTAAGAGTCTGGTCCACCTAAGACACAGAGATACCTAATTAGCCGACAACCAGTTCTTTACATGGATAAAAAGAATGCTGGGAAATAGCCACATGTTGGTTTGCTTGCTAGCTCAACCTCTCTGCATTTCAGATCTGTCCTTACACTGTCACGGGCACAGGAGAACTTCTTCTTGAGTGCTTTCTGCTCCAGTCCCACCAGCACAAGCCTGTACCTTCCCAGAGCCAGGGTCCAGCCCAAGTCCAATACAATGCCGCATGTGCAGGACTGCACAGAGACAAAGAGGTTGGAGATTGGCTTGAGATTGGGTGCCAATGGCAGGGTTGCTCAAACCTAGTGTCCTAACACAAGTGTTTCATACCATATGGGGTATTCCCATGGACCTCCAACTGACACAACAGCAGGATATGGGTTATGGGTCTATCTGGCCTTCCTTATATATCTCCCAGATATCCTGAGACATCTCAAACAGTACCAGATGTTTAGGCAACAGCATCATTCTTTGTATATCCCCAGAAATTTGGGGGAAACTTGCCCCCTTCAGTGCCTTGCACTGTAAAGCTAGGGACAGTCCCATTTCTAAGTCTTATTTCTGGCTTTTATTGCTCCAGCTCTTGTTTGAAAGGATGTCACGTTGGGGGAGGGGACTTTTGGGTAGAGGAAAAAGTGTTCTTAGAGCAATGTTCAGACGGGTGCCTGTCCTTGGGCTCCCAGTTCACCCACCAAATAACTTGGCTGTTTGTACATCCCTGCTGGAGCAATCTGGACAGATGAATTCATTCTTTCAGAGAGGATTCAGGAGAGGCTTTTCATCTTTGTTTTATAATGAGGTCAGATGCCTCTGCGTGACACTGCCTGGGAAGGTGATGGTATTCTTTCATCATTACAAATCCAAAGCCAACATCATAGGTACAGTTTCTGAGGAGTGCAAAGAGGGAAGCACCTGATGTGGGGAACCCTTTGGATTTGCTTTTTGATGCCAAATGCCTCAGCTGTTTTCAATTTATTGAAATTAACTCTGGCTTAGTAACACCCAATAATTGCCTAATTGGTTTGAACTAATTGACTACATACAGCCCAGAAGATGCCAGCTGGTGACCCCCTGCCTTTCTGAAAAGGCTCTGGGAATTGTCTGCAGGAACAATTGCTCAGCAGGAAAGGCAAGTTTTGCAAAATCAGTCTTCACTGTGAGAAAAAGCTGTGGTTTTGCTCAAGTAATTCCTTTTTTTTTTTTTTGTCTGTTTGTTTTTCTTCCCGGAAAACTCAAATCAAATATCTTCATTTGGATTAGTTTAGTGCCAGACATTTGCTTTTAACTTCGTGCCATGACATGCAGAGCCCCACGGAACTCCTTGCTTCAGCTGAGCTGTGCTGGTGATGCCTGTGAACACGGCTGCCCCTTCCCCTCAGCTAAACAAGAAGCAGATGAAAGCACTGAGTTTGAAGAAAACAAAAATTTGGCTATTGGGTCTTATATAGGGATTTCTGTAGTCTTTTGCCCCCGTGAATAGGAAATGAAACTGTTTTTTCCAGGGTGACACTCATCTCTCTATCTTAAAGACAGAAGCTAAAAGACCATCTGTCTTAAATACAAGAGTTAGCCAAATTTTAGCAACCCCTTAGACTCAGATGCTCTCTGTGAAAATGGGGGTCCGGCCTCTTGCTGATGGTATTTCTTTCTTTCCTCTGTCCTTGCACTCAGCAACTTGCTGTTTGATGCCCCAAAGATTTCTGAGGGGAGAATCAGGCTGGAAAATGCCAAGGAGCAAGACGATCTCTCCTTGAGTCGTTCAGTCCAGCCATGCTGGGCTGGGACCAGCAATACCAGCGCTGCTCTGGCCAGCTATAAAATCCCAGGCGAGCGTTTTCATGCTGGAGCTGCTCACAGCCGGTTAATTCCTGGAAACTTGCACCAGATGGCGGTGCCAGCACATCTGCAGCTTCATCTCTTAAATAACTGCAACGGCAAGCTCTGAAGCATCCCTGCATTGTTTTTTTTTTTTGTGCCAATGGCTGATACCTGCTGGAGCCATGCAGGTGTCCCAGTGGGATGCTCCATGCTAAGCTATGCCTCCTTAGGCACCCTCTCCTCTCTCTTGCTGATATCCTGGGAGGAATAGACAGACAGATAGGAAAGAAAACAGCCATCGCTATGTTCAGGACAAGGAACCATTCATAGAGATGAAAGCGTGGCTGGATATAAGAGGTCAGAATAGAGTGGGGGTGGAAGGTGCCTGGAGCAAAATCAGGGCTGAGCAGAACAAACCATAAAGAAACTGTCCTGTTCATTGGCCTAGTAGATATTTCCCACCCGAGTGGGTTAAAAGCAGCTTGTAGAGAGTGTTGACAAATGCAGGTGTCTTTGGTCACTGATCTCTGCCCCAACATGTAGTGGCACTGACCTTGCTGTGACGCTGAACGTGTTTTGTTGTCTCTGAGTCTTTTGGTGCTCCCCTCCTGCAGCTCCCAGGGTCCCTCCTCTGTGATTCAGCCCCCACAGTCTGCCTGGCCACGAGCATTTTCATCACTCTGATGTATGACCCCAGTGCTCCCAGAACCCATCAGGGAGCTGCGTGGTAAACAGCCATTGGATTTGCAAGCCTCGTTTCTGAACGGAAAGTGCAGGCGGGTTGACAAACCAGATGCTGCACACACCAGTTTACCTCTGGCCACATGGAATTGCAGACTTGCAACCCACAGGGCTCGTCCTGCTGCAGTAGGGAGGAGGCAGAGCCTGTGCCATGAGCCCTGTGGCTCACCTCCTGCCCATCCGTTTGGATCGTGACGCAGCATGTGCAAGGCTGTGGTCTGCGTATGTAAACACCTCCGGCACGGAGACGGGCGGCGTGGTGAGCGGAGCTGGACACAAAACAGGCCTGTCAGGACGTGAGCTGGGAAAATTAAACTTTCTCTGTACAAGCCTCCGACCTGCTGGCCTGATAAGCAGCAGCCAGCGAAGAGTGGCCGTCCCCGTTATTGCACGGGGGATACACAGACTGAACCACGTTGGTTGAAATATGCAACTTCCCAGCCTGATCCTTCTCTGTCCAGCATTTTAGGTTCATTATTTCTACCTGAACAAGGCTTGGAACGGGATTTACCTGATCAGATAGGACCCTGGCCTCCCTCCTGCCCAGAAATGATGGGAGGTAGGAGGAGGCAGGGAGAAAGTGGCTGGGTTGAGGAAACCAGACTGGCCTCACTGGGATATGGCATTTGCCATTGCCTGCTGCAATAAGAAGCCTCTGCTCTACACTGTGGTGATTTGAAAGCCCTGGTTGCAGCCAGCAGAAATTTTCATCCCCCCTTTGCCCCTGCAAGCACAAGCTGATTCTAGGGGAATTCCGCAAAAGAACAAAAATATGTCCTAACATTAACATGTGCAAAGGTTTAGACCAGGCTGTCAAACAAAGCCTGATTACTTCTTGTTTAGCAGTTATGGATCCAAGCTACATAAATCGGTGACAGAGCACACTGGGAATTCGTCCACCTTTCTCTCTGGAAACCCTCAGGGAATTTAGCTATGACATGCCTAATAGCCTTTCTCATCTCTCCAGCCAATCAGGCAGATGTGTTTGCAGGTGGTGCCAATCTCCTGCATGACAGGATGAGCACCATCTCACCAGGGAAAGAGTTTAGGGAAGGATCACGGAGGACAGGAGTTGGGCAGCTTGGAGGTAGGTACCTGCCCAGGGTCATCTCTCCCCTTATATTCAATGGGATGCGTACTCATATTCTCAGAACTTCTGAAGAACTTCTGGGATACAGAAAGAGAAAAAAAAAAAAAAAAAAGA
>VXBO01002246.1:74370-205402 GCA_013400135.1 Rhinoptilus africanus
AAAAAAAAGAAAAGAAGTCATCACATTTTCCACTGAAAATCAGAGAGAATGAGGGAGAGAAGTCACCTTGATGGCCTACTGTAACTCACTTCTCTCACTCGCATTCAACTCAACTACCCAACTTTCAACCACCACCACAAGGGAGCCCGTATTTACTCCTGCTGTTGCAGAATCACACATCTGGAAGGCTATTAACCCTACCCAGAGCTGGGCTGAACCACAGCGGGTTGCTCAGAGCCTTGCCCAGCAAACTAATAGAGCCCAGTAGTCTTCATCACTGCAAAGACATGTTGCTGCCACATCTGTGTTGAGTTGCTCCGCTTTGTAAAAGCAGCAGAGCTGCAGGGATTCACAGCAGCAGGGGTTTGAACCTCTGTCATCTCTGTGCGATGGGATTGCCGTGTCTGCCAGGCTCAGATAAAATGGCACACAAACTCCCTTTCTCTCTGGTTTTGACCACCTATTCAATCTGGGACCTGAGAAACCTTTCTCAACTAAGGCTTCATTGAAATTGTAATGTTCCCATGGAAAGTTTCAGTTTTAATTAAATCAGCATTTTTTGATGGGAAAAAAAAAATCATCAGAAAGCATTCCAGTCAGTTCTGGATGAATTTGCTAATATCCACCCCAAAAGAGACTCTTATGGCAGACTTTTGTTTCTCTACCAAGATGTTTGGGAAAGGCCCTGGGCTTTCAGGTTACACTTAGCAATCATCTCTCTAATGTAGAAACATGGCATGAAAGTTTTTAACTTAATGATATTAATATGTCTGTCTTTACTTGATTAGGAGTGTTAGTGTTGGCCCGCCTTAGCTCTGTTGAAAAACCTTTTCTGGATTCAAAAGCATATTTATTGCAATCTCTAAATTCTTCAGCTGAACAGGGAAAGGAGGTTGAATCCTTAATAAAGACTTCCTTCCTCCCAGTGTTATTTATTCATTGGATAAAGATAGGCTAAAATAAACATAAATTACTGGTAAAGACTTAAAACTTCAGTGATTAAAATATCATTCTTCTGTCAATGCGCCACATAAATTTCTTGATTCTTAGAATACTATTTCTCAATTTCTCCAGTTCAGCCTAAACAATCTCAGATGGCGGACAAAGCCAGTCTTTATTATGAATAAAGGATGCATATTTTTGTAAATAAAATATTCTGAAATGCATGGACGGATCCTCTGACCTCCCCAACTTGTAGATCTGTAGTTCATCAGAATCTTGGTCAGACAAGGTTTCTTCTGCCTGACCTCCTGTCATATTGCAATAGTTGGATACGTTGAACAGCCCTGTTCCTATGTCAAACATTTGTCTCAACTATATGCCCCCTTGAAAGGTTATCACTCCCTGCTTTCCCCCACAACTCCCATGCAGAGGAAGCATCCCTCTTGGGAAAGGGCTTGATGATTAGGATTGGACCAAAGATGACATCCCATGTTGCCTTCAGGGTTGTCCCAGTTCTTTCCTGAGGAGGCCACAGCATCGAGCTCATTCTTTAAACAGATGTGAAACACTTTTGGACACGGGTTTATGGCCAAATGTTTTTTAGTTTGTTATACGGCAGAGGCACCTGCTGTTCAGCCCAAAGTGGTGGGAAAGCTAAAAGGCAAGAGTTCAACTTGAGGCCACTTGAGCAGTTACTGGCAAAAACACTTCCTTTTCTTGTTGAAGCTGCTTATGTGTTTAGTCCCTGGAAAAACAGATCACCTGAGAAAAACACAGAAAAGCATATGATCATCATTTGGCTTTTGAAAGAGAATAAATGAGAAAAGACTATGCACTTCCTCTGGTGCATCTCTACATCCAGATCCTCAGGTACCGTGTACTTTCTTCTTTCTGAGGTGAAGCTCCTTAAATCAGGGACCCGTTAGGGCAAAACATGCCATACATGGCAAAAAAGGAACACTTTCTGGCTGCTGATCATGCTAGAACCCAACCAGCATCCAAAGAGACAGTCAGGCAAAGGGTTTGATACCAACAGAAGGAAAGGGCTTTCCTTCTACACAATGCATGTGATTAATTTGTGGAACTCATTGCACAGGAGGTCATGGAGGACAACATTATGCATTAGATCACAAAGGATTTATTCGAAATTGTGGAGGATTTCATTGGGACAACTTAGCACAGCAATCTGGCTGCAACTTCTGTGGCAGGAAATCCCTAAAATACTGATTAACAAAGGCAGGGAGTCTGCCAAGTGTCTTGCTCTAGGCATCTGCTTTTTCTTGCAGCCATTCTTCAAACATCTGCTCCACTGGCAGAAGCAGCATACTGAGATGCACTGACAGAGTTTGGCAGTTACTTAATGACCAGGGTGGCAAGGAAAGACTGGGGATTAAGAACATAATTCTTTATTTAATAGGATGTGGAGGGCAGATTTTCAGCTGCTGTAAATCAGTTTAGGTTCCTAGTTTTCCATGAGATTCTGGAGATTTACCCCTCCCAAGGATCTAGCCCTCTTTGTCTTTTCCAGACTTGACAAGACATCAGTTTCCAGCATGCCTTCGAGAGTTCCCCTTGCATTGAAAAAGGGTCCTAACAAATCCCTTGAGACGTGCTGGAGGCGCACGATTTCCTTATGTCCCTTCACCCTATGGACCTTCATGAGACCCCACACAAGCCATGCAGGTGTCGCGATGGAGATGTTCAACTCTTTAGCACCATCCAAATGCAGGGGTCAATCAAGGAGCAAGCCAAGGAGCCTTTCTCCAATAACAAGTCATGCTTCTTTCTCTCTTCTTTTCTGTTCTTGAACCTTTTTCTGTCCCTTCAGAACTGCTTTCAGCAGGGAGGATTTCTTAGGAGAAGTGCCCCCAAACCAGCTAGTAGCTAGTTTGGGAGGTTTTCTGTACAGCATGGACTTAACTCAGCAATGAGCAACACACACCTCTTGGGATAGACCAGCCACTTGGACTGTGAGTGGCTGAGGAAAGGTATAAAACATGTCCGCTAAATTAACCACAATAAGGCAAGCCAATCCTCAAAAACAAAGGCAGAAACACTCTTTTGCCAGCAGAAAAATACTGTGCTTACTAAGCACGGGATGGGCAGCATCTTGACAGCCCCCACCCATTCCCATGAGACCACTCTATCTGGTCCTTCAGGAATTGCCACCCTCTCATACCATTGTAAGGTTCCTTTCTATGTAAGTCCTTAAAAAAACTTTTCTAATATCCGTAATATGAACCGATCCCAGCTGCTCCAAAGATGGATGGCTGTATCACAGATCAGTATCAGATGCTGACGTAACACTCGAGAGCTTTGCCTTCCCTGCTTCCCACCCCTTGCGATACCATATTTCACAAGAGTAATCATTAGCAATACTCCGCCAGCAGCTCAGAGGCTGGAAGTTATATGTGGAAAGGAGAACTGCCCCTGCTTTGAAGGATTTATGCCATATGACTGCATTTCTGTAGGCAACTAGGGGAGAAATGTTGCCTGTAAATGGTAGCAATGTGGCTTGCAAGATCTGGGGCTCCTGCTGGTTGACACACTCAGCCTGGGATGGTAGGAGCCCATGGAGAACAGGTGATCTCAGCCCTTTCTCTGCTGCTCTGATTACCATAGACCCCCTGGGAACTGACATCAGCTATCAAGCTATTAGAGATAAGAGGCTTAGGATTTATTATCCTCTGAGACCAAAATACCATGTTGCTGCTAAAGGCTGTGCCTTCCACCAAGCATCGGCAGGGCAGTAAGGAGAAGATACTATGAAGAAGGTATTATGTGTAGCTGTAGCTGTAAGGGCTGTATTTTTGTCTACGATAATAAAATGTACCCTTGTGCCAAGGTAGAACTGGTCACCTGGTCCTTGTCAAGTGCTAAAAGAAGAGACAGTCGAGTGTTACATCCCATCAGGCTTCATGTGAGACTTCTTTCTTCAATTTATTAGCTGCAGCATCTCGATTAGCTTCACAGGAGTCTTCTCAGGGGTCTGTCCTACAGAGGACAGAAGAAGGCCTGGCTTCATCAGTCTTCTGTATTACACCAGAGCAAGCACTTGCCCAGGAAAGAGCGTGCAAACAAGGCTGGACTGCAGTAAAACTTCCCCCAAACATTCCCCTTTCAGTCAGAAGAATTGTATTTCTCCCTAATAAACCTCACTGTATTTTTCTTCAACAAATTCATCCAGGCATAGGAATCCTTTTCTGCATTCACAAGACTCTGGGGTCAGGAGATCCATGCTGAGCTATACTTTTGGTGAGAAAGCAGCTGCAACCAGGACCAGTTTAAATATGAACCGGTTCCTACTGGTTCCAGATGCAGAGGTCTCCCAGCCCTTGATTTGGAAATGGTGTTAGTTTTACGTATTTTCTGCGCTGCCAAAAGCCAGCAAGAAAAGGCCTTGTTCACACATGCACACGCACACATGCAGAGAATGGCTCATCCATGCTCCATCTCTCATTGTATGGAGCCCCAGAAAGGTCCTCAAAGAGCAGATTACAGTCCCTGGTTCTGGACAGTATCTTCTCTCCCTGTCTGATGTCCTCTGGGTTACAACAATTTTTTGCCAGCATCTGCCATGGATGCTGTGCCCTGGGTGAGACTGAGGACGCTCCATCAAAACTGCATCAAAGGACATTGAGAGACCTGTGATGACCAATGCACTGGGAGATGGGAAAAAAAGATGGATGATGGTCCTACAATGGCAATATCCACCCCTGAGCCAGTGGCTTTCCCAGAGCGAGTCAGTGGGGTCCGGGGTATGGACCACCCCACCCTAAAGCAGACGCAGGGAGCAGAGCTGTGTCTCTGCTGCACAAGGGTGGCCAGGCTCAGAGGTGGACTGAGGCCTCGTGCATGCCCAGCACTCATCATGCTCATTTTGCCCTGCCGTCTGACATGCAGGAAGGTCTTCTGGCTGTCTCATCTGCATGGAAATGATACTGGGCATCACTCCAGATACATGGGGATGTCTGAGCCAGAGCTGGCCCTTGGCACTACATCACCTGCTAGATGATGTCCTAGAGCATCACAACTACATGAAGCATAGTAGCAAACAGAAGCACAGAATCCCAGGATGGTAGGGTTTGGAAGGGACCTTCAGAAATCATCTAGTCCAACCCCCTGACAAAGCCAGGTCACCCAGAGCAGGTGGCACAGAACACATCCAGGTGGGTTTGGATGATCTCCAGAGACGGAGACTCCACCACCTCTCTGGGCAGCCTGTGCCAATGCTCTGCCACCCTCAAAGGAAAATTTTTCTTCATGTTCAGATGGAATTTCCTGTGTTTCAGCTTCTGTCCATTGCCAATTGTCCTGTCATTGGGCACCACTGAGAAGAGCCTGGCCCCATCCTCTTGACATCTGCCCTTTAGATATTGCTCAGCATTGATGAGATCCCCTCTCAGTCTTCTCTTCTCCAGGCTGAACAGCCCCAGGTCCCTCAACCTTTCATAATCAGAGAGGTGATCCAGTCCCTTGATCATCTTTGTAGCCCTCCACTGGACTCTCTCCAGTAGTTCCCTGTCTTTCTTGAACTGGGGAGCCCAGACCTGGACACAGCACTCCAAATGTGGCCCCACCAGGGTAGAGCAGAGGGAGAGGATGACCTCCCTCCACCTGCTGGCCTCGCTCTTTTTAATCCACACCAGAAGACCATTGGCCTTCTTGGCCACAAGGGCACATTGCTGGCTAAAAAGCATGGTCCATGCCGTCCTGCATTTCAGCTTTCCTTTTGCCACCAGACCAGTGAATGTGGTCCCACCTGGCCACGTGCATCAGCCTTCAGAGCCCAGATGCAGACAGCGATACCATAGACACCATGAACACTCCTGTCCCCCACACGCTCTCATCACCCAGCAGCCAGCCAAGGCTACTCCATGAGCTCGAGTGTAACAGAGATATATTTTGGAGCTAAACATCCTGCGGTTCAGAAGGGGCTGCCAAAGGAAAAAAAATTGTTTCCTTCCTTGCTTTAAAATACTTCAGGCTTTTTACAGCTGGAGACATCCCAGTGTCCTGCTGTTGTTCATTACTCTTCTCTCCCTTGTCCCCACTGGATGGAAGCATCTCTGATCTAGCACAGGCCAGGGGTACAAGTATTTGGATCCCTGAAAACCGAATGCCTGACAACAGGAATTGCCATCCTTTGTTCCCAGTGCCAGCTCTGATGTCCGTTGCTGTGTAATTATGGAAGATTTCACTCCTATTTTGATACCTCAAGACAGCACCACTGTGACCTCCTTTCCTAGGCATGCTTTGAAGCTCTCATCCGTCTCTGAGACAGAAGAGGAAAGCACTGGGTCAAGTCTAGGGAGAGATCTCAAGTGCCTTGGCACTCAGCTTTGTTTTCAGCATCAATTTCATCCCTTGCACCAAAATAAACCACATCAAGGCTTGCCCACTGCCCTCTAATACCATCCGGTTTGGATGTATGTAAAAAAGGGCTTCACCTCCCTCTGGGCTGGTATCTCCTCTGTCTTCTTCTGCTCCTAGCTCTTCATCCCTCCCCTGTCCCTGAAGAGAAATGGAGAAACACCTCACTTCTCCTGAGCCTTGTGCCCATCAAAGGGCTCAGAGTAGCCCCCCAAAAGCTGGAGGTGCTTTAGCAATACCTTTGTTTTGTGCATTTAAGTAATTTAGCTTTTTCTTCCCTACCTGCTTTCAACAACCCTGTGATGCAGTTTGCTACCTTGTCCTGGCAGCCTGGAGGTGATGCTCCAGCCCAGACCATCTTCCCAAACCCAAATCCCTGCAGCAACCCCTGTTCTGCTAGGGTTCCTAGCAGTCATAACCAGCAGCAGAAAGTTTTTCCAGATCTGCCCATGACCCTGGGAGGCTGCAAGACCATCTCTTCACACTACGGCACCTTATCATCCCTCGGGGTCCAACCACTGTCCAACATTAACCACTGGCATAGGCATGAGCTCCCCCGAGAGGAAGGAGACCAAGGTGCCACAGGATATTATTGCACTGACAGCTGAATTTACACGTTCCTAGTCTGGTCCAGACGTCACTTTTCATAGCTCATTGCTCTGCTTTCTGTCCAGCCCTGCTTCTCCCTTCCTCCTCTCCCTTTATGTATAGATATTTTATTGCAAACACTCTGCCTTTTATGACCGGATTTTTCACGCTCTGGCCCACTTCCCCCATCAATTCTTTTGTCACTTTTACTGTCAGCTGCTCCTGGACAAAAATAACTAGAAGGGCTGGGTTTCATGAACTGGTCTCCGTGCTTAGGAAAACCTGCAGAGAAAAAGGGGTAAATTACATTGAAGAACCAGGCTACCTACCAGGAGAAGCAGTTGTTAATAATAGTATTTTGGGTGAAGAGCACGGCATGTTGTAACTTGTTATTTAATTGAAATGCTGTTCTGTTCTTCTTTGATGCCCTCTTCATCTGACCAAAGAGTGAATGGGTGTTCATTAGGGAGCCTCTCATCGTCCACCCCAGCCTGAGCTGGGAGCAAACAGCTGCTCCTGTGATTCCCCAGTGAGACCCTGTTCCCATCAGAGCTGTGCTCTGTTCTGCTCCTACCCAACCATGGGACCCACCAGCCTCTCTCCCAGGTAATCCGTAGTGACAGATGTAAAAGGCATCATGCCGTGAAGTTAAATCCAGAGGAAACCCCATCCATTCCCTGAAGAAGTTCACAGATGCATGGCAGCAGGGTCTTACCTCTCAGCCCCATGCCAGGGGGGTTTCATTAGGAATGGGAAAAGCTCCAGAGATGGGAAAGGCAGCTAGTTCTCCTTGGCTTAGTCCTTACTGCACCTTGTAAATTTTGCAGCGAAGAAATCAGAATAATCCCTAATTACACACTCCACGCAACTAATGCTGATTTTCAACCACCACTGAATAACTAGAAAGGGAGTCTCTTTTGCAGATGTTTATAAACCCCACAAAAACTCAGCCAAGTAGAGCTGATCCTGCTTCTGTTCTTGTCCCAACAGTCACTACTTCAATGCCAGCAACCTTAGCTGTGGGTGGGATCACACTGCAACCTCATCTCTTACACTGGTAAACTGTTGGCATGACTTTGGCCGGGGACAGCTAGCGCTCTCCTAAATGAATCTCCAGCACAAACATCAGGAATTAAGCACCATGCTTTTCCCACCAGGTAACTTGCAGGCTCCCTTTGGATGTGAGCAGTGTTTAGCAGTACGGATGTGCCTAGCTCATTCCCACTGAGCTCAAGGTAGCGGAAAATGCGCTGACACAGGCAAATTTACTGTTTTAGACACGGGTGGTGAGTACAGATGAGCTGCCATTGCAGCTGCTGCCTTTCTAGCCTGAGCATTACTCAAACCATAGAACTTTGTAGGACTATTCCCTATGGGACCAGAAGTCAGCGTTACAGCCAGGGACTTTGCTAGCAGCATTCATGTTTACTTACAAAAAAATCTACCGTGACTCATCCTTCACAGCAGTTCCCACCTGCTGTGAACCAGCAGATCTGCTCTCTGCTGGCCTCCGTCTCCAAGAAAAGCCCCTCTCCCTGCTCGTCTTCCTTGCTCAAAGCTGTTCTCCTGGCTTTCTACCCAGCTAATACCCCGGCCCCAGTCTCAAGAGCTCCAAGACACCACGTCCCAGCCTGCCCCTTTATGTGCTTCCACCTTCTGCTGCTCTTGCTGTTCGCACTCCCCAAAACATCTTCCTTTTAACCTTTCCACAGCAGACCTTCCTCTGGCTGGTTCTCAGCCAGTAAAGAGGGGGCACAATCAGGCACTTTTCCTCTCCACAAACCAAAGGGCTTGCTGTTTTAGCTCTTTCTCTTTCCTTTCCAAGGCAGGGTCAACTGGCAGCTCACGAGGGTCAGAAGGGCTTCACCTGAGCAATGCTCACCAAGGTTGCAGCCACATTGCACCGTGCATGCCCTGCACAGTGCTCTGGAGGAGAGCACCGCAGCAGGCGACATCCTGCCAGACCACCACCATGCATGGGGCACCAGACCCAGCGCCAACCTGGCCTCCCTGGAGTGGCAGAGGGGACAACAGCATCCCATTAGCCATGCTGAGATCTCAGAGCCCACCTCAGCCATGGAGGCATGGATTTCCACCAAAGCTTTCTCATTCAGTAGATTGCCATTTTCTGATAGAATGAAAGCCAACTCTGAAAGACAACTCAAACGCCACTGCTCCAAGAAGACAGAGAGCAAAATTAGTTCCAGTTCACTGCAGGCACCCAACAATTAGGCATTGAACATAGGAAGTTCCATCTAATCTTGAGAAAGAACTTCTTTCCTTTGAGGGTGGCAGAGCACTGGAATGGGCTGCCCAGAGAGGTGGTGGAGTCTCCATCTCTGGAGATCGTCCAAACCCACCTGGATGCATACTGTGCAACCTGTTCTGGGTGACCCTGCTCTGGCAGGGAGTTTGGACTAGATGATCTCTAGAGGTCCCTTCCAACCCCTACCATTCTGTGATCATGTGATTAAATCTAAGTCCATCATTTAAGTTCTTTCTCTGCTTAGTATCTGAACGGACCATCCAATGTGTATTATAGCTGAGTCTTTTCAGATATTAACTATTTCTGATAAGAAAACTTCTATGAAGATAGAAGATTATCCTTTAAATCTATGCATATCTGCCATATAACACAGGCTACAGTAAGAGAGGGCTGAATTTACCATAGAACTCAGTTCCTTGCAGGGTAAGAAAAACTTGGCTTAGAGGCTAAAAATTTTCTCTTTAAAATGATGCTGAAAAAGACTTCCTCAGTGCTTTTTCACAAGCATGGAAGGGAATGTGGTACAGCAGATCGTAAACACCTGGATAATGCAGCGGCTCATATCCAGGGTTATGACTTCAATTTATATTATGAACTAAACAAAGATACAAAAGTTGCACAGGTTTTTTCATTTGCATTAGTTAGACTGAAAGTATCACAGACAAAATGACACCATTGTGACTCTAATTGGCAGGGAAGCACAGTTTCCAAGTTGACAGGAAAAAAATTTCCTGCCCAAATTGGATTCAAATCAGTATATGTATAATTTTTCATTTCTTAGAAACTGGAAGCTTTCCAAACATGGTGCACACCCAACAGAATTGGCACTTTATCAGTTCCTCAGCCAGTAGCAGCAACACAGAAAGTGATACTGATTGCGCTGCATCGCCGCAGGCAACACCCACGTTCCCTCGCTCCTGGGGTTAATCACTATGTGAACTCACCCAGGGCTCAAAAACCGGCAGGTTCAAGAGTTCCTGGCCCGTAATCCTGGCCAGTTTCCACTGAAGCCTAACCTTGGACTCAGTAAAACCACTTTAAACCCAAGTTTTTTTCAAATGAAGAATTTTGTGTTTGCTGAATTAGTATTTTCCCATGACCCTTTTACTTTGGAGTAAAAAAAAAACAAAAGAAAACAGAAAGAAAAGGAATAACTCCAGTCAATACAGTAGGTCTTTCATATGCCTGTCCTTGATTTTACATGGACATCTCTAAAATCAAGCAAGGGCGAAGCATGCATAATATAACCACATAGTAGTTCATGTCAGAGATAGCCTGGAAAGAGGAGATAAAACCACAGATTAAAAATAACTTAAACCCAGGTGAAGTCAAGGTTGAAAGCGTAACATCAACTTTCAGGTAAGCAAGTTACAGGATAGAGGTACCAAAATAAAGCTTTACAAAAACTGGAAATTCACTTTATGTTTAAAATTTAAGAAGTCCAAGCACGTTAATGTAAAGAAATGCAGTTAGGATAGCCAAAAATATTAACTCTGCCCTGTAGCAAGTCCACACAAAACCCATTTCATTATGATAAGTGCTCTAATTCTATTTTTAAGTCATCAGATGGATTGAGCTGCCCAAGATCACATTTGATACTTTCACTTTTCTCTTTTGTGATGTAATTTAGGCAAAATTAAAACATACACATCAAGAGTTTTAAAAAAGTGTTTTTGCAAATGTACATGTAGGCAGAGGAATTTTCTTGCAATAACAGTCTTGTGGCTGGAGTTGTTTAAATCTAGACGAGGCACTTGAGAACGAAGCAAGGAGACAATCCCATTCTGCTCCTGCCGGGGCATGTGGACAGGATGACCTAACAAGTCTTTCCCATCTGCCATCCCTGCGGTTCTCTGAGAAATTAAATCCCAGGAGACCCAGGGCCTGATCCTGTGAGGTGAACCCAGCGGACTAGACTTCACCCTACTTAGACTTACTATAAATAAGTTTGTGTCGGGGCCAATTACTGGCATTTGCCTCTTTCTCAGTCCTTTCAGTCAGACCCTCTTGGCATTTAACGATGTGATTTTTCCAGCAATATATAGATTGCTTTCACTTCCATGTTTTTCCCAGCTGTCTGACTCAGAAACGTGGACTGACTTGGTTAAATCTGGGGTGCCAATGCTACAGAGATGGGCAAAGATGTCAAAAAAAAAAATCCCACACCCTAATTTTGCAAATATTTGTGCAAATGAAAAAATGAATCTGCCTCTCATGTGTCTACCCTCTTGCCGAGTTTATAGTAAGTATGCCAACGGATGAGTTTTCTGGCAAGAAAGCTGGTATAAAGAGCACACATTAAGTGAGCTCTCAAAAATATTTCAGGAGGGTTGATTTTCATTGCACAGCCCTCATCCAAAATGTCATTAATCTCATCAAAGATCACAAACATAACTGTGTAATCTGTGTACCCTGCAAAAAGTTAACCAGACATGAAACTGTCACTAAATGAGAAATATTTACTACAACTGGATGAAAAATAATATCCAATAATGTGTACAATCAAGAAAACCTTCATTCCCTAGGGGACAAATTAAAAACAGAAAAGGAGGATAAATTCTTGGCATGTGTTATTTAACTGAGCTACATTCTCAGCCTTCATTTCAGTTTTTTCATGTGTGCCTCCCAATCTGGGGGAAGCATTTGACAACATTTTAGAGCTGTTCAAAATTGTTACTGGGAAACTACATATTAGTATGAAATCAGCTATTTTCTGTCAAACTGTAAGTTTACACGAGAAGTTTCCATTTTTCATGTAATACTTTTAGCCATCAAAGATGCCCTGAGACAGACATTTCAGTCAATCTAATGGAAGTTTGCAATTTAGTCCAGAGTGAGTTGCTGAGAATTTGAAAATTATTTGCACTCATCTTTCTATGGAATAACTGGAACTTTAAATGTGCCAAAAATTGCATGATGCTTACAAAAAAATGGCTTTTTTTCACATACACATCTGGAGGCAGAAGATGACCTTCTATCACATCAAGATATCTTCCCTACGTGCTCACTGCAAACAAGATCAGCAGCAGTGTTGATGCCAACTCGCTGTGTCCTGTGAGTAACAGCTACGAGAATTCGTCATCACCAGGGCCCTCAATTCCTTCTCCTTCATGCTTCACTGGGCCAGATGCCATCAAGGTATCAACTGCGGAAAAAATCACACTGAACAAAAAAAGATGGCATCTGACAAAGACAAGAGCTTCCAAGAGCTTTAAACCCTGGCCAGAACTCCCTCCATCTATTCCATAAGAATCATAGAATCTTTGTGGTTGGAAAGGACCTTTGAGATCATCAAGTCCAATCATATACCCACAAAAAAACACCAAAAAAAAAAAACCAAACAAAAAAACCCCCCACACAACCCCATCAAACAAACACCCTACAATCTCTGCCACTAGAGCATGCCCTAAAGTGCCAAATCTACACGTTTCTTAAATACCTCTAGGGATGGTGACTCAACCACCACCCTGGGCAGGCTGTTCCAATGCCTGACCACTCTTTCAGTAAAGTAATTTAGGGTAAACCAAAGTAAGTCTTACCAGAGTAAGAATGAGTTCTGGTACAGGAGTGTTGTCTCATATCACTTTTTACAAGTCAATAATGAACACCTCAATCCAGATCAGTTTGAGTCCAGAAAACTGCTCCTTGTCACCTCAGCATGAGATATAAAGCAGCCTTTTGGTGTACAGATGGGTGATTTTCTTCTTATGGTCCATTCACTGGTTTCCGTTTGCCAAGTCCTGTCCCCTCTCCACAGGACCACCATCCATGGCAGAGGTGATGGATGGACTCAGTGTGTGGCTGTCTGGAAAGGCCACTGAGCAACAAGAGGATCGGAGATGAAGATGTCCAAGTTGAATGAATAAAATGGAGGCCTGGTACCCTGGCAGATGGCAAATACCTGGGGACATTCCTGGCTCTCTGTACCCTTTTTCCATATCGGCTGATTTTTGTCCATCTTGGACAGAATCACATCATATATCTGAAGACAAGGAAACAAAGAGAATGTCCACAATGCCCTGGTGTGGTTGAATTTGCCATCCCTACCACTCAAGGTCTGTGTCTGGAAGGTGCTGAGTTCTTCCTAGTAGAGTAGCAAGAATTTTCATCCCGTGTCCACATAGTCTCAGCACTTCTCTGCAGGACTACGTCCTGGGCTTCCACCCAGTCTGAGTGGGCTTTGGGAGTTGGCAGCCTTTCTCTTGCAGAAATAATCTGTAATAATCAGATTAATAATTACTGGTAATGAGAAGTGCGTTTGTGAGAAAGGCTGGGGCCACACTGGGGAAAAACTCCATGTAAGGAAGAGACAACTGCCTTCTCCTTCTTATGGGATATTCCCCTCGCTGAGCTGGAAGACATGCAGACCAGCAGGTCACCAGGCAGGCACTGAGCTCAGGGATGACTGGACCTATTGCCAGTGATGAAGATGATAGCGCTGTTGACTGGACCTATTGCCAGTGATGGAGATGATAGCGCTGTTGTCTCTGCACCCCTCCAAAGGAGCTGGCTACAGAAAGCTTCCACCAACATAGACTTTTCAACACAGTTCTGGGAAAACTATCACAGGAAGCATATAGTGCTATCCAGCCCTCCCAAGCCAAGACATACCTGCTGTCTGCAATGGCAATGATGTGAGTCATGTCTTCAGTCCAGTCCATGCAACACCTGGTCCTTCCCAAGGTGACTGGTTCCAAAGGGGAGAAGCTGATATCCATTTATCTGAACCCTGAGAAGAGCAGAGGAGAATGAATAGGCAGCAAGAGTCGAAGGAATTTGGGTTACTCTGTGCCTGGTAGATTCATGCTTCTGAACATCTAGCCACGGATGGAGACTACTCCCCTTCAAAAGGAAGATCAGGCTCCTATCTCTGTCAATGGCAAAAAGCCCAGTGATTGCAGTGACAGCAGAAAAAAGCCTCGTGGAAAAAAAAAGGCAAAGAAGAAGAGCAGCAAATTCACAGTTGCCATAAATGTTCTTGCACGTCATCTTCATATCTGCAAAGGCTTTCTGTGAGCTGACCTCATCCCCATCACCACAAGCCATCAGCCTGTGTGTAGGTGGTCAGGGCGGTGCTCATGGCAGGACAGACATATATCAACGAGCTGCTGAGCACCAGAACTCTGGTCTGCTCAGAGAGGAGGTCCCCCGTGCTGAGATTGCCCATGTTAGGTAATGTTCAGGAGACACATGGATTGTATCTATCCATCATGCCAGACCAAGGAGAGATATAAGGGAAGTCAGGGATCATAGAATCGTAGAATGGTTTGATTTGGAAAGGACTTTAAAGATCTTCTAGTCCCACCCCCTGCCATGGGCAGGGACACCTCCCACCAGACCAGGCTGCTCAAAGCCCCATCCAGCCTGGCCTTGAACCCCTCCAGGGATGGGGCATCCACAGCTTCCCTGGGCAACATGTTCTAGTGCCTCACCACCCTCACAGCAAAGAATTTCTTCCTAATATCTAATTTAAATCTACTCTTTTTCAGTTTAAAACCATTACCCCTCATCCTATCCGTGGGGTTGGGAGCTTCCCAGCACTGCCAGACGGCTTCGTCTTTCAATGTTTGCTCATTCTCTATTGATTTCAGAGCCCGTGTATGTCATCATTACATCATGTTGCTGACATTGTGCAGAGCAAAATGATGGTACTGGGAAGGTGGGTATTGTTTCAAAACACAGCTTTGCTGTGGATTCCTTATTGCCCAGCAAAAGGAACAGAGCTCAGGCTCCAAGGCAGCTTGCTAGACAAGGATCCTAGAATCTCCAGCTCTGGTCAGTTCACCTGATGAAGCATTCTGAAGGTCCACAGAGCGCCTGGTCTGCTCAGCAGGTTCTGCAGTAAGCAGCAGAGAAACATGGCAGGAACTAGGAAGACATGCACTACAGTCCATTTTACCAGGACCTTTATCTACACAAATGGGTCTGCTGGTATGTCAGCGTCATGCAATACTCCAAGGTATGGGAGGGTCTGGGCTATATTCCCACCATAACAGTAATTATCCCTCATTTGCCTGGCCCATTACATAGTCAGTTAGTCTGATGAGTTGGAAATGGCTTCTCACTTTGTCTGACCACCAAACCTTTCTCCTGAAAATCCTACAGAGTAAATTAGCACATGGTAGACCCAGAGATACAACTCTTTTCTTGGACATATGTAAAACTTTTTTAATTTTTCTTTTTTCAGGAGGGTAAGTCTTGACAATCTTTTTTGGGGAAAGTGTAAAAAATATTTTTTAAGATGAAAGAAGGCAGGTGCAACACGAGCTCTCATGTTACTGAGCCGTGCCCGACAGGAGAAGTATTAGGGCGCTAGATTCTCAGGCATTCATCTCCAGCTTTTCTATAAACAGAAGTCTAAACCATCAAGCACAGGCTTTATCTCCCAGGGAATTTAACATTTTTCTTGAGTGCTGTTCAAAGGGAAAGAATTTAGCTCCAGAGCTGGACAACTTGCTTTAAGCCATCCTCATGGTTCATGTCACCATGGATAAACAAAGCGATTCTGGGGTCAACCATGTCAAAAATGGCAAATTCTTCCTTAAGCAGTTACACCGAGAGCTACCTTGCCTACTCTGAGGGCAAAGTAAGCTCCTGCCCAGCAAGCCAGAGTGCTCTTTGGAAAGTGGAATAGACCCTGAAAAGGCCACAGAGACCAAATTGCTGACCCACATTATCACAAGAGTACTACCATTCTCTTTAATGGGACAGGAAAATGCTAGGACAACTGTACTGCTCCCCCTTATCTTCCCTCACTTTGCAAAGTTCAGGGTACAAAAGAAACCTATGTGGTGCAGCCATGGGGTCACAGGTGGAGGACAGGGCATTATCCTGAATAACAAACAATTGTTGTGTTCTCTCCTCCTGAGTTTGTCTGAGGAATGAAAATAGGACGAAATATTTTGCATTCATGTGATGTTCTCACAGCCATCCTCCTGCTTCACCTATCTAGGAGTCAGTGCAGATCGAGACTCCCTGCAGATTAGGACACCCAAGTTTAGGTGCTCCCATGTAAATCTGGAGTCTGAGTTTCCACCACAGCCGTTGGAGATCAAGTTAATGGAGCTGACAGCTTGATCCAGCCCACCCTACAGTAGATACCCAGCTTGGGGTAGATTCATTTGCCTAAAAGGACATAACTATAAACATCTGAGATGCCCAAGAGTATCTAGGACATCCACGTAAGACACAAGATCCATTTCAAACGAGGAGTGTTTTGGCAATGGAAAGCCATCCACAGCTACCCCATGGATGTCAATGACACTGACAAATCAGGTACCTAGATAAGTCCTCAGGAAACCTGAATGCTCTGTTTCCTTAAATCATTCAACAAACTCAGGAAATGGTGTCAGGCAACTGTGGAGTCTTTCCTGCGGTGTCCGACAGAAAACCATGCCTTTCGTTCACAAGGGTGCCAGACCAGCATTTCTCCTGAATGCTCTCCTCTGTCTCTGCTCTTCAGGAATGATCTAAATTTCTCATTGATGCTAAAGAATAGTGTTGATGATGAAAATGTCACTTTGTCTGTGCCAATTGAGTGACACTATCTGTTCAGACTCTGGATACCCCTTCCCATAATAACACCTTCTGCTCTGATCTCTGTGCTTGCCAGTCTGCAAGCCACCTGCCTAGCAGAAAGGCTATAATCCAGCGACGTCATTAAAACACAGTGGGAAGACCTCCACAAAGCTCATTTAACATTGCAGGTTAGAAAAAAACCTCATCATTTAGCAAGACAAGGGTCCCTGTATAGTCTTCTATTCCTATGGTTTTCTGTTTGAAACAGCCCAGATACTCTGTTGATATCCCGAAAGAATCACCGTTCTCCAGCTCAGTGACACGCTATACAAATACAACCCTTTAATTTCCAAAGTTCAGAAATGCTCATTTTATATTGGCCTTCACGGTATTTAGGAGCCATTTCCCACCTAATTCTATGAGCAGCTTCACTCGTGTTGGTGGAACTGTAGTTCAAATCATGATTATCATGTTTAATAGAGGTTTCTTGGTCCTAGAAGGCAACATTTAAATGTCAGCCATGCCAGCCTATGTCCTTGCTAGCTCAAAAGGAAGGATTCAAGAAAAAAAGTGAGTCATCAGGCTGCTTAGCTATGTCTGAACCCAAGGTCACTATAACCTCAGTGCTATTGCAACATCTCTGTTTGGTGTAGATGTCTCCATACTGTCAGCTCCTTCAGCACAGAGGCTGAGACAATAACAAAATCTAGCCACATCCATTTTCCCACTGAAATGAGGATTTCTTTAAGTCCATCTAAAATGCTTTCATTCCCAGGTCAAGTGCACCAATCTATGTATACACCACTTCTTCTGGACACTTCAGCCATCCCCTGGGACCAACGGGAGAATAAGCTGGGTGAGTCAGCATCCTGCTTCCAAAAGTGGACGCCCAAGGAAGAACATAGGCTTAGGACAAATACATAACAATATTTCCTTAAAACGCTTCCCAGCATTCAACAGCTTGTGGGTTGGGAATTTCCCAGGTAAGAATTTAGTAGGCAGGCATTTAGTAGTCTTCAGTGAACTTTTCTCCCAAACTTTTCCATAAGCATACACAAACTTCCCAGATCCACAACCTGCTGCGCAAGGCGCTCCACACTTTGATGACACGCTATGTGAACAACCACCTCTCTTTCTTGAACTTGTCCCTCAGTAGCTCCTTTTGGTGTCCTCTAGTCCTTGCATTGTCAGAGGTTGTGAAGAGTTATCCCCTAGTCTCCATCTCTATGCTGCTCAGGAGTAATATTTTAATACACCCCTTCAGTCCTCCCTTTTCCAGCCCTAGGAATTCCTCCCTTTTCCAGCTGAGGAGCCCTAAAATTTGGCAGTGCTGCTTCTCTCCAGAGCAGGTCAGCAGAGGGAGCTGATGGTCTGAGCCCTTCCAGCAGCTGATGTCTCTTTGCGTGTTTCAGCTTTTAACGTTCAGCCTAAATATAAAACAATACCCATTGTTTCTCCCAGCTGCATGTCTGAAAGTTTCAGGGGAACATAGTTAAATAGCCAATTAAGGAAATGCACTCAAAAGGAAGAATACTGGTACTTAAGATAATGTTTTATTCTGAACAAAGGCAGATTTCAGGGCTTGTCCTAAGGCACCAGCCAAGGGAACGAGACAAGCAAGAGAAAAATTCCTGATTCAGAATAACACCTCAACTTTGGCATGTTTTTAGACAGTGTTTTTTCACCTGTGTTATCAGAGTATGAAGATTCTGCCTTGAATGTAATGTACCATTGCGGTCTGCGGGACCACAGCTTGCCTTTTGCTAGAAACCCCCTTTAAGCCTTGGAGACATCATCTGAGCACTCTGTGCCTCAGTTTCTCCACTCCTCTAGGTTTTATCCATCTTATGGTAGTTACCTCAGGACAGGGAGCCTGTCTCGCTGTGATTAGAGAAAGCCCCAGCTGATATAACCCAGACTGGCCCAATGAGCCTCACCACAGGTTCAGCTTGGAGGAATTAATCATCAGCCCCTGCTTGAAAACCTCATTTTCCTGAGTCTTTCCCCAGATCCTCAGGCATGTTTCCCCTGAACCTTTTCTGCACAGTAACAGAACTTTGCCTCAGCGCGGAGGAAGCCAGGAGCTGGGGGGATGTTGCCTGAGAGGAGGTGATGCTGGTGAGGTCTGGGATGAGATCATAGAATCATGGAATGTGTTGGGTTGGAAGGGACCTGAAAGATCATCTATCACCTCCCACCAGACCAGGCTGCTCCAAGCCCCATCCAGCCTGGCCTTGAACCCCTCCAGGGATGGGGCAGCCACAGCTTCTCTGGGCAACCTGGGCCAGGGGCTCACCACCCTCAGAGTAAAGAATTTCTTCCTAATATCTAAACTAAATCTCCACTCTTCCAGTTTGAAGTCATTACCCCTCATCCTATTACTACATGCCCTTGTAAAAAGTCCCTCTCCAGCTTTCTTGTAGGCCCCCTTCAGATCCTGGAAGGGGCTCTAAGGTCTCCCCAGAGCCTTATCCAGGCTGAGCAACCCCAACTCTCTCAGCCTGTCCTCACAGCAGAGGGGCTCCAGCCCTCTGAGCATCTTCATGGCCCTCCCCTGGACTCACTCCAACAGGTCCACGTCCTTCTTGTGCTGAGGACTCCAAAGCTGGGTGCAATACTCCAGGCGGGATGTCCAGGCCATGGAAAGCTCTGGATGCAAGCCCTAAGCTTTCCACGTGTCTCCCTAACCTGGGCTCTGGAGACACTAGTTGAAACTAGCCAACTGTATCAGGAGACCCAGGAACCTGACACCTTCCAGTCCTCCGGAAGCTTTAGAGGAAAAAAAAGGTCTGGTTTTGGTCCGATTTGGACACAGACCAGCTCATTTGAAAAAAAAAAAAAAATACAACCCACACTTGATGACATTTCCCACTAAGCGGAAAGCCAGCAAGCTCTCACTCCCCCCATCACCCCAGGTTTTGGCATCCTCCAGAGCCCACGTGCTTTGGCCAAGTTCTGTTTGATCCGCAGAGCAAAGGAGCCTCGCGTCTCGTTTCTGGCAGCTGGATTGCACCACCGGATAATGCTGTGGCTAAACTGTTTAAATAATGTTAATGGCTTTACAAATTCACTTTCCAAACAGCCTGAAGTGTAAAGCCGGCGCAGCTGAAGCAGCATGCTGGGGCTTAGGCGTGTTTAGATAAGAGTGGGTGCAGAGTAAGCTTTCAGAGTGCTCCACACGAGCTACTCAGAAGCTGGGAACGGGGGACTTCTGCCTCTCAACCACCTCTCCTGCGCTGCGATGGGGTAGATATTTGCTACAGCAGGGCAAGGACTGACAGCCAGCACAGCTAGAGGCTTTGAGGGATTAGTATTTTTATTTTTCTTGGCAGCCGGCTCGCGGCAGGTGCTGTTGGAGAAAACAACAGCACATCCATGGGTATTCTCAGGTTTTCAAAACAGCATTAAATAAAATTTTAAGAAAAAGAATAAAATCAAAGGCTTAGCTGAAGGTGCCGAATGTGTGACAGCAGGTCAGGTTTTAACACGGGGCAAATTTTGCTTGTAACCACCCACTTGAGGCAAAAATTGCTTTTGTTTGGCACGGTGTCATTCTCTTATTTTTTAGTCAGGATGCACCCTGGCTCCCCAGCTGGTAAGGAGGAGGTTGAGAAACGCAGTGCAGCGTTACTGAGGGCAGGACTCAGCCGCATGAACCTGGGGAGGATGCAGACCACAGGGATGCAAGTCTAAAAGGCAGAGGCAGAAACACGGCAATGTGGGGAGCAGCCACATTTCCACATCCTGACCTTTTTCTGGATTCAGCACGGAATGGTACTGGGGAACACCAGAGCTCTCAGTCCCCAAGCCTATTTGCGCACCTTCCCCTCCTCGGTGCCCGCACACGCTCTGTGCCCACCATGCAGGTCATCGTGACAGTCACAACAGCATCACGTAGGATTATCTGTGCTTCTCAGCAGCCCAGATTTCACCAGGGTCACCCGCTGCATTCACGTAATTGCGGCTGTACCAAATAATCTCTCTTGGCCAAATAAAAATAGGTTCGGGATATGTTTGTGCTTTGATTTACATCAGGATAAATCAGCTGTTCTGCCCCAGTGGTCAGCTGTCTACCGGCAAAGGAAAAGTGAGATAAGGTCAGCACAGACCTTTGGAGTGCCTGCGGGAGAGATTTAACGTGTGACAGCATGGTTCAAACTCATATTTAGGAAACCAAACAAATTCAAAAGAAAAATTAAGTGCATGTTTTAACAATGCAGATGATAAACCACTCAAAGAAGCCAGTAAGGGAAGGGCTGGATTTACCAGTTCTTGATGCCTTTAGATCCAAAGGCTTCAGGCTTTTCTAGCCAAACACATCTTATGGTGAGTGAGATGTGGTCTCTGAAACACCTTCCACTACAGGCACGAGCATATTGGAAGATCTGGGTTTCCTACCAAGCAAGAAATACAGGTTTTCAGCCAGTGTGCAGCCATCCTCACACTGATCCTGGTGCCAGCAAAGAGAAACCCAGCCATGATCAGAGAAGACTCAAAGCCCTAACACAGCCCATGTTCCTCAAGTGGCCTTCATGATGTCGCTTCAAGCTGTGTCCCAACAGAAACCAGCAACTGCTGGTTCCCTCTGAATCCATGCTGTGCCCCTGCCCAGGGGATCCACAGTGCTCCCAACTGCAAACTCTTGGGCTCAAAACTTGCACTTCACAGGCCTGATAGTGGCACAGACCTTGTGTGGTCCCAGGGCTGGGTCTGCTGGGAGACCCCCACACTCAGAGCTGGACCCAGAGCTGTGTAGGGTATGGCCCACCTTGCCATGGCATTTCCACATCGCATAGTTCTGTCACCCCTTCTATTGCACTCGATGAGAACCACCAAGAGCCACCGCTCTCTCATGAGCTATTCCCCTCCAGGAGGTGAGAGTGGTTTTTCCTGTCAGCCGTACCCAGGAACAGAAAAAAATTGCTAATATATACTAACCCATCGAGCTGTTCCACATCCCCTTGCCTCCAATTGCAATCCCATACCTTCTCTGAAAGAGGAGCTACGTCCAGAAAGATAGGAACAAGTTATGCAAAAAGCGTAAATCTGAGGGAAATTACTTACTTCATTTGCCAGGCCAGTAGATGCTTTTCAAACATATTGTTCAATCTGTGCACATCTGGAGTTAACACAGAGGGTGAGTAAGAGCATCCAGAGAGTTATACCTGATGGCTGACCGCTCATCATTTATGGGATCATTTTTCTTAATAATTCCTCCCAAAATTGTTGTGGGCAATTTACTGAGCAACGATGCAAAAGCCTGAGGCTGCTGAAGACAGAAGAAGGTTGGCCAATGACTCTGAAGGTTTGCAGCCTGGTTTTAGCCCTGATTATGAGAGGGATCAAGCAGAAAAGAGGGTTGGGAAGAGAGACAACCTCTGGCCAGCACAGAAGAAAGGCGAGTCGTTTGTTACAGTGGTGGTTGTCTCTTTGGCATCACAACCTGTTCATCATTCACCTCGGCCAGGTTGGGGTCAGGTCCCCCACGCAGGCTCAGGCATATCGGAGTCACCTTGTCACAAGCACCCCCAGAAGAGGCAGCCCAGGGAGGATACACAAGGGAGCAGGGCCATGCTCGTGGAAGCTGGAAGCAGCCTGGCAGCCTTGCTTCAGCTCTCCCCAGGAGCAGGCAGGCCTATGAGCCCACCAAAGGGGCTGCAAGGGGCTTTGCCCTTCCCACACCCTCAGTCCCCATCTCCTTGTGGCCTCTCACAGGTCGCAGGAGGCCAAAGGCACCTCATGCTGTTCCAGGATGGCCACGGCTCCTCCCAGCTCAACCTCTCCGGCCAGGGTGCCCTGTGCTCCTTCTCCAGCTCTCTGCTCTGCCGTGATTCATGGCTCCTCTCCTGCCCTTCCTTATATGGGAACTTTGCATTTCCTCACATTTCCCGCACTGGGAAAGCCAATGCCAAAAAGTGCCTTTTTATACACTCTACCACCAGCTCTGTTTGCTCCCCCGGTCCCCTGCCCAGGGGCAGGTCACAGAGCCACAATGCCCCACAGTGCTCCCCATGCAACACCAGTTCCTCTGTGCTCCCATCCCATGCCATCCCCCACCACCTGAGTGGTCACAGATGCCATCCACATCCACGGGCACAGTCTATTCTCCCATGCAGCAACCTCCTGGTGATTCCCGTGTCCCCAAATGATGGCACGCATGCAGCACAGCCAATCCGCCAGGCAATGCATCCCTGCTGACCGCAGCATGGGCGAGGTGCTGTGGTGTAGCAGCCTATCCCAACACATGGGCATTCACCCTTGAGTGCTGAGAAACTTGCCAGAAGGTTTTCCTTTTGAGGTCTCCAACCCCTTGTCATGTTTAGTTCCAGGTGGCTGAAAGACTGTAAAGTTAAAGCAGGGACGAACATAGGGAAAGATGGACAGACGCCCATTTCCTTACGAAACCAGACTAAAAATAGGGCGAGATCGGCCCTTGAGAAGGCACCCAGACCATCCCTTTGTGCCGATGTGGGACCACTTCTACGAAAGCACTTGCGACAGAAATTATTTTTAACCTCCTCCAGCTCCTCCCCGAGCAAGTCGCTCGTGTTCGTCCCCACCACCCAGCTCCCTCGTGTCAGCGGCGTGCCGCAGGGTTGCCCATCTCTTCCCATCAGGAATCCTTCCCTTCACAGCAGCCATTTATGGATGCAGAGGTTGCCACTGTGAGCCTGTATCCACAAGGCCCATGGAGATGGTGTGTCCCCACCCTCCTCTTTCTGCTCCCATTTCCAAATGCTTGTTGGACAGGCAGGCACTAACACCCAGGGATATAAGCTCTTGTACCCAGACAACATAAGCCCCAGAAGGAATGAGCTCCTTAATTTTTACAAAATAAAATGGAGTAAAATTTCTATCTATCCCAACTATTTTTTTATGGTTAATTTCTGCCTCTAGACTTCATGGCTGATCTTTTTCACTTCCATCTATTTCCCTGGGAGATGCTTTCCTACGGTGACTGCCATCTGCTTCCATTCTCCTGTCCTTCCTCAGCACCACATACACCCAGATCTCGCCAGCGTCCTTGTTCTGTTAAAAATGAAATGGATTCAGCAGTTATTTACAGGGTAAGAAGGACTAAACCTGATGATTCAGGCTGGATGGGGCTTTGAGCCACCTGGTCTAGTGGGAGGTGTCTCTGCCCAGGGCAGGGGGTTGGAACTAGATGGTCTTTAAGGTCCCTTCTAATCTGAACCATTCTATGATTCTGTGATTCTTCAACCATCTCAAACCCNACCGTAAGGAGTGTAGTAGCTAACCTCAGAGCCAGTAAATCACATGCTTTTTACTGTTTATGTCCTTGATGGCAAGATTTTGATCTGTAATGACAATCTGCCTTCTCAGCAGCCTTTTCTTGTCCAGCAGTTTCCAGGCAAGTGTATATCAGTCCTGACTATGTCAGCCAGCTTGAAAATGCTGGTTTTGCAGCCAGGAAAACTGCAACACAGCAGATGTGGCAAAAAGGGAATGGCAGTATCAGGAAGGCAATTCCCAGAAAAGATGGTCTGGCTGGTGAGAAGAGGATGGAAAGAAAACTCTCCTGGGACAGGAAAGCCTGTCAAGGAGAGTCGAGATGATGCACAGCTTCAGAAACTCTAGCTCTCCCCAAACAACTAATTCTCCAGAATATAAAAATAAAACAAGGGATCATGAAGGGACAAACAACTGTGGTGTAGAAATGAGCTGGTCAAAAATTCTAGAAGAGGAAAAAGGAAAACAGCCTTTTCCAAACAGATTGGACAGGAGAAGAGCATCCAGCAAGCAGGCACACACACACATTCTATGATTCCCCAGTGGAATGGGGAACCACAGAATCATAGAATTGTCTAGGTTGGAAGGGACCCTTAAGATCGAGTTCAACCATCAATTTAACACTGCCAAAACCACCACTAAACCATGTCCCTAAACACCACGTCTACCCATCTCTTAAATACCTCCAGGGATGGTGATTCAACCACTTCCCNACCTGGTCTAGTGGGAGGTGTCTCTGCCCAGGGCAGGGGGTTGGAACTAGATGGTCTTTAAGGTCCCTTCTAATCTGAACCATTCTATGATTCTGTGATTCTTCAACCATCTCAAACCCACATCCTCAAAGTGGGCCACATCCTTGGAAATGCCATCCCTGTTCTTTTCAATATCCTTCTTTCAGCCAGCCCCAGCCCTGGTAACGATGTCCAGGGAGACCTAGCTCTCACCTCACCCCACAGTTTTGAATTAGAAAGTTTGCCTTTTCCCAATTTCCTTCCTCTCTCCCATTCTGTCCCTATGGACCAGCCATCTCCTAGGGCCATTTAATCCTGACTACAATATTCATTATTGTCTAGTTGCAGCAAAATCAGAATTATTTGGTTTATGTTGGGACGTTTGGTTCTCCTTATTTGAAGAAAAAAAAAAGGATTTATTTAGGGAGCAAAAATGTAATACAATGTAATACAATGTAATACAATGTGATAAAATAAAATAAAATAAAATAAAATAAANAAAACAAGGGATCATGAAGGGACAAACAACTGTGGTGTAGAAATGAGCTGGTCAAAAATTCTAGAAGAGGAAAAAGGAAAACAGCCTTTTCCAAACAGATTGGACAGGAGAAGAGCATCCAGCAAGCAGGCACACACACACATTCTATGATTCCCCAGTGGAATGGGGAACCACAGAATCATAGAATTGTCTAGGTTGGAAGGGACCCTTAAGATCGAGTTCAACCATCAATTTAACACTGCCAAAACCACCACTAAACCATGTCCCTAAACACCACGTCTACCCATCTCTTAAATACCTCCAGGGATGGTGATTCAACCACTTCCCCGGGCAGCCTGTTCCAACGTTTGATAACCCTTTTGATGAAGTTTTTCCTGCTATCCATCCTAAACCTCCCCTGGCACAACTTGAGGCCATTTCCTCTTCTCCGATCACTTGTGACTTGGGAGAAGAGACCGACCTCCACCTCGCCACAACCTCATTGTTGTACAGTTGCCCCCCATCCTTTCCCTCCCAGCTGACGTCAGTCACAACACCCATAGTCACAAGAGCCATAGTCACAGCCCCACTGGGGCAGGCAACGATTGCAAACGTTGCGGAGGGAAAAGAGTCTGAGCAAGAACGGGAAAAAGGGATCCTGATCATTCCCGATCTGGATGAGCTAGGGATTTTTTACAATTTCTTGTTCATCCTTACTGTTTTGCTACCTCCAATCTTTTCCACTGCTGCGTCTCATGGTGGTTTTCAGCTGTGTTCATCCCAGCTGGTTTCCACTAGGATAAGGTTTCCTCCCTCTCTGTGCAAAGCCAGCTTGTCCAAATCTCCAGGAGACCGCAAATGGGATGGAAGACACTGCAGAAGTCCCCAGGGGCCTGATTGCACAGTCGTGTTCCTGGAAGGAAGAGAGCTGTTTTGACAGGGTGATTCCTGTTTGCAGATCTCACAGGAACAACTGGAGTTTGCAGTTTGAGATTTGGCTCCGAAGCCCCGGTTGTGATTTCACATCTGACAGTCCGTGCTGCCTCCCTGCATTGCTGCTCGTTTTCCACGTCCCTGGCAGGTGAACAAGGAGGAGATGACACGTACCCTCATGGGGCTTGGGTGGTTATTGCTTTTGCTGCTCACATTTAACTGCCACATGTCTCCATTGACATTTATTTCAGATTACTTCCGTTTCTTCATAAAATGATCACATCTCTCTGTATGGAAAATTTAGCTGCTCTAAGTATCAAGCTGTGCTACTTGTTCCATGCGGGAAGGATCAGAAACGGTTTAAGAGGGGTTTCAAAATGCAGATTAACATGATAGGCTGGAGCAAGATCTTCGTTTAGAAGCACCATGAAAACATCATCTCGGGTTTCGGCAAGCTGAAAGTTAGGAATGAATTCCATGCTAGGATTTTTCAGGCTGGAAAAAAAAGATGAGCAGTAGGAGGGATGACAGAGATTTATAAAACCATGAAAGACACAGAAAGGGTACAGAGACTGATTTTTCATGGTCTCTTTTAATGCAAAATCTAGGTCTTTGATCAAACCAACACAACAAAGTTTCAAAGCAAACGCAAAACCATTTTTCATGTAACGTGGTCAAACTGTGGAAATCCTTGCCACAGTATTCTGAGGGTGCTAAAAATTGCACAAGTCAACAGGACTGTAGGTCATGAAGAAAAACACACTGAGAAATGGTAAATTTGTAAAACCCACATGCAACTCCGAAGACTTTTAATGTACAAGTATTGGAGGCAGGGAGAGTACTTGGAGGAAAAATTTCATGTGTTTCCTCTATTGTTATACAGTGTATGTACATCCAGACCACAAAGCTTCAGTTCCCCTGTAAGAACAGAGGAGATCTCTGCTTGTTTTATTTCTCTTGTTTTATTTTTATATTCTGGAGAATTAGTTGTTTGGAGAGAGCTGGAGTTTCAGAAGCTGTGCATCATCTCGTCTCTCCTCAACAGGCTTTCCTGTCCCAGGAGAGTTTTCTTTCCATCCTCAGTCCAGCCACCCTGATTTGGATACCACACAGCCCCTTGGAAAATGCCCCTGCTCCTGTGCTTTGGATCAGATGAACACAAAGGCTGTGCAAAACAGCCCAGTCACTGGTCAGGGCTTGTTCATTCCTTCTGTCAATTCCCAGTTCTGACAGGCCCTTCTCCAGTAACAAAAGGATGAGTGAAGTGAAAATCCCCATCCACTGGCATCACCGCTTCCCTGGGGGTGCTTCAGGAAGCAGCAGTTTTATCGGAGGTGTCTGTGTGTGTCCTGGGACACAATGAACAGCCTTGCTTTGCCGCAGGCTAAGTTCCCCAAGGAGTGCTTACAATAAGGTACCTTCTTAGTGTTTCACCACAAAACCAACCCCCAGCCTCCCTTGGATGTCCCTGGTGCTGCTCTGAGCCAGGAGGATGGACGAGAGATTGCAGAGGTCCCTTCTGGCCTGAATTACCACCCTGTGATCTGGTGTTTATTTGCAGCCATGGTTGGATTCCTCCATTACTTCCTTGGCAATCGGTCCATCTCTGCAGGGTTAAATCCACAGCAATGCAACACAGTGTTTTTTGTGCACCCAAACCACAACCACACTCTGTAAGCCTGTGTTTAAGTTAACTCTATAGATTATACTCAGGTCCCTGGGATGCTCCGGTAGACAGCCTGGGCATTCTCCCAGGTGCAGCCATGGTGGGAGAGGTGAGGCCAAAGCAGCCCCAAGGCTGAGCTCCAGTGACATTGGGGTGCTGGACAAGGTGCCTTAAGTCCCCAGTATTCCTCATTTTGTATAGCTGTGTGGACGTGGAGAGAGAAAATAACATTTTCCACCTGACCCAACCCTGTTGCTGATGCTCCTGAGCTTTGATGATCACTCAGCATCAATTAAACCCTCAGTCTCCCCCCAAAGCATGTCTCTCTCCTGCTCCATGCTCTCAAGTTCAGTCTTGCCCCTGGGGAATTGCAGCACAACTTGGCTTTAACAAAAATAAACTGTCCTGGCACAAGTTCCTGTTTTTCAAGATATAGCTTTAAAATAATAAAGAGCAATTTTCCCCTTTCCTTGCTTTTTCAGGCAGCATGGGCTCCATTGTGAAAGCTTTCAAAGATTGTCACCTACAACACCATAGTAACCCCAGAGTACCCTGTCTATTTATTTTCCCATGAGAGGCAATTCTGTAGCCGATGGAGATTTATTAAGTTGAAAACAGACAAGATTTTCCATGGCTTGTAAACTTGTGGAAAAATCAGAGGGGCAAAGACAGCTTGGGGCTTCAAGGCTGTAAAACAACACTCAGCCCATCTGATTTTAAGTGCTTTAGACCTTGTATCAATATTGTTCTTCCATCGGGGGGGGTAGGAAGAGGGACCCAGCTACCCCAACAGCAGGAGAAATCTTCTGGAAACAACAACAAAACCACGGGCCTGGGTAATCCCTGTTAATAAAAACAGAACTGCAGCTCAGACTGTATGTACAAACTGGAATCAGGCAAATGTATTCCCGTGGTGCTGTGGGGCTGAAGAGATATCAAAGTAGTCGCAGAAGTATTTTGGAAGCTCCCCAAGTGCATCCTTTTGTCATCTTCTCTTTTCTCTTTTAATTTGAAAGCATCGAACCCCAAGTACTATAATCCAGCTTGGATATCCCACTCTGTTCCTCCTGTTATTTTAACTTTAGGCACAGCAGTCCTTTGAAAAAGTGCCCCGTTCCCACTGCCTGGGAGCTATGGGAAAAAGCTATCTTGGTCCTATCAGGAATGTGCCTCGCCTCTGCCCTGCGGTTCTGCTGCCTTTGGAGAAACTGGTGTCACGAAGCACCGCAGGACAGGCCACGGCGTTCCCTTGGAAGAGCTGGGGAAAGGGAGGGAACAAGTGAATCAGGCTGTGCTGCCCCTTTGCTTTTTAGAGTTGGAGAAAAGTTGGGGAGAGCTGGTTGTTGGGGATTTTGTCCTGCTTCTTTGGGATGGGCATGTTTGAAAGACATGGAAAGTTTGGGACAAAGTGTGGCAGGGCTTTGGCAAACCCATGCCTGAGAGCAACTGGAGGCCAAGTGAGATGCTGGAGAGCATCTCACACAGTGTTAGGGGGCTGCTCATCTGCAAATGAATCAAGACCTTTCTGGCTGGTCTCTGTCAACGAGCTCCCCAGAGGATATAGTGGGAGCTCAGCCACCTAGTAGACATGGATACATGGACATGGAGATTCCTACTTATCTGGGTCTCCATTCAGAGTTAAATCCCACCCTGGAGCTGGTGAGATGAATTCACACCCACGTTGCCAACAGGTTTCATGGGTATGGGGACCACAGAAATTACACAGCAAGGGTTGAGTAGGGAAGAGCAGGTTTTGTAGCTTGGATTTGCTGAAGGACCCACCTGACACAGTTCCTGAAAAGTTCATTTTTAAACTCAAAGGGTCAGTCCCTTTCAAGGTGGAAGAGATTAAGAACGAAAACAGGAATCTAATGAGCAAGTACCCACCTATGATGCGAGCATCTAGTGCTTGCCTTCCAGTCACCTCCAGGAAGGCCGTTAAACTGGAGGATACATCTGGCATTCCACAGATAGATCCCCTACCCATGGAAAACTAGAGTATTCTGACACAGATTCCCTGACAGAGCTACAAGGACTGACCAGGAAGTACATGCTGAGACTTCAGGACACCCAATCTCAGATGATGAATATGTGCGTTAGTTCAGTCTTTAAAAGCAGGGACAAAGTCTACTTTCCATGTCAAAACCACAATCTCCCTGTACTCATGCCACTGCCCTCCATCCCACAGCCTGCAGGCTACAACCATTGCCCATACAGAAGTGTCTCATGTCACATTGTCTGAGAGGTCCAGCTGGGGATGGAAGATTTGGCTGCCCAGGAGGCACAGGAGGTCCATCACCTTCTGAACCAATCGATCAGGCGATACTGCCAAGGGCATCTCAAATACCACTAAATGCTCCTTTTAGGCAACTGGTGCCTGACCATGCCTGATCAGCTAGCTTCTCATACACCCAAACCCAGCATCTCCATCACAGTTGCAGGTTCAGCTTGCAACATTTGCTCATTCAGAGTCCAGAAATGGGCAGGTCTTCCTTCTCTTGGTGTCCATAGCAAAATTCTCACTGACCTCAGAGGAGAGGGCCAGAAGTCACAGCCCTCAGTGGTGGAGAAGGAAACCACAGAAAACAGCTTACCCAAAGCTCCTCCAAGACACTGTCATGTCCCACTTCACCTCAACCTCCTCCTCAAGCACATGGACGCACATCCATAAGTGAAACTGGCAGGGTCATTGTACTTGGCACCTGATGTGCCTCCCCGAAATACCTTCAGCTGTGCAAAACATGGTTAGCTCCAATCTGAAATCACGAGCCACTCTGAGAAGAACCCTTCTCCCACTAGCTGTGGTTGGATAAAGCTGGTTAATCCTTTCACAAGGATGCTAGGCCAGCTGCCAAGCCTGCCTGTGGGGAAACCATCCAAACCTGACTCATCCTTAAGTGATTCAGATTGTTCCCTTTAGAAAACATTATCAGTCTTTTTGCTTCAGGCCAGAGCAGGATTGATGGATGGTGGGGAGAACAACATGCACCACACTTGGCCTCCTTCAGAGAAGAGGACTTTATCTGTGGAAGGCAGATAGAGACATGTGATTTGGGACTGGATAGTCGCTTGCCTTCCACAGAAATCCATTTTCTACATGTGAAATGAAGGATACTTCAGATACATAGATAATTCTCTGCAGTATCTGACTGCCTCAGGAGGTGACCTCATCCTAGCCAAGCACCCCAACTCTATTGAACGGGGACCCTGTAAAAAGCAAAGCAAATGGTGAGTAAAGCCCTCGGTATGCTGCCCTTGCTGTAGCACGCTGCAGTAAACGCACTGGCCAGGGCACAAAACCCAGTCAAAGAAACAGCGTGTCCAGTGCAAGCACAGCCTAGAGCTGGGAACGTCACACTCTCCTTCCCACAGATACCCCCAAGATCAGGCTGTTGTCTAGGCTCTGGATAAGTCTGGGTGAGAACACCTCATATTTGATGAACCACCAAAGCCAGGAGAGGAGATGATAAGCATCAACCCACAGACAGTCTCTGCTTCCTTCCATCCTCCCTTGCAGCAAGCAGGCTCCTCATCTGCACACTCTCAGATGGGAAGGATCTCCCTCACCACTCATGCAGCCATGTCGGTATGTCTTCTGCTAATGTCAGGGCTGGAAAATAACTATAGGGACCCTGTAGGAGGGAGAGGGGAAGAGCAGCATAAGTAGCTGGGAAGGACTAGAGTGCACTAGTTCTGCAGCAAACAGACCCAGGACCATTAGGCTCCACACTTGGTTATCCCTCTAGACTGTCTTCTCTTCAACTGAGTCCACATCTGCCCTCACAGGCACCCCAGAGAAGGTTGTACCTCAGTCCCTCCTGTCTTTTGTCCCTATTCAAAAGGCAATCGAGCAGTTGCTTCGATCCTATGCATCCAGCATTTGGTTTCAGGTGAAAGTCTCCAGAGATTTTCCACACTGATTTCAGGTGAAGGTCTACAGAGATTTTCCTTTTTGATCTTTCAAGGTCCCTTCCAACCCTATGATTCTATGATTCTATGATTCTTTCCCTGAAAGGCTTCCACCTTGCTCTGCCATGCATGTCGTCCTGCCCAGGGCTGGCAGAAGATGCCTTACAATTCCCATGTATCCTGTCCACTCTTCGGAAGAAAACCGGAAATCGTGTAACAAAAAGAAATTGTCCATGGTCTCTGCCCTTCAGGAGGGAAGGTGAGTTTAGACAGAGCCCACATGGATATGATTCTACCTAGCAAGCTATTACATGCCAGTTTATCCACATCTCCACATACATGCCCACCTCTTGGATGGAAGATGCATCTCTTCAGGTGGTCATGTCTTGAGAAGCTGCCAAGAAGGCGGGTGCTTGAAGGGGACCTGCCAGTTTACTTGACAGATACATTTATTAAACTATCATATGCAGGGATCACAGGTGTAGTTATAGCAATTTTAAGACCAACTATGTGGTGGAAGGAGATTTAGGAGTCCTTTTGACTGAGTAATGAACTGAAACTAAGAAAAAAGCAGATTAGAACATCACTTGCAAATACAGACTCTTCAAATATTGGGCTGTCAAAAGTCTTAATTAGATCAAAGACATAAAAAGCAGGTCATTGCAAATATAATCTAAATGTGAGGGCATGTGTATGTCATTGTGTCCCGCCCAAAGTGGTCAGAAGTAACCTTGGAAGACCTCAGAGCTGGAGGCCATTTCCGATAACAGCAAAGAGTGACTGCACAACCAGCATTTGTTCATCAACTCTTGATAGGGCTTTGCCTCAGAGCTGTGCTGGCAGCCAAAGATAATTAACATCATTTTCCTGTTAATCTGTGGCCCACACAGCCATTGGGTGCATGGAGGCAAAACAGTATGTTGCTGAGATCAACATCTTTCTCCCCTTTTTTACATCCACTGTTCTTTGCCAAAAGCTCCCAACACCATCAATAGGAACAAATCAATGAGAGGCTTGTAATCACTCCCAGGAATGAAATGTCTGCCTGTTTCTAGTAAGGTCCTAAAGGAAAGACCTTGGCCTCATTGCTCAAGCATACAGAAAGGCTTCACAGAGTGAAAATTATCAATCTATAAAATATACCAATAAACTAGATATTCCTTAAACATTTTACTGCTTCCTTTTGTGTTCATACATCTTCTTGATGGGCTTGAGGCTGAAGGCAGTTTGATGGATACCTCCAGTTATGTAAACAGGTGGAGGGAGCTCGGCACTTTAGCGCACATCGGCCAAGCTTACACGACACAGGCCCTCCAACAGGCTGATATAGAAACGCAGATGGTGATGTTAGAGGCTAAATGCACACCAGAAAAGAAGCATTTTCTGAGCTCATAAGGGTAATGACTCATGGGAATGTATCCTTATCAACAACTGACCATTGCGATCATCTCCAACCATCACTAAGTCCATGCTGTTGCAGCAAGAACAAGTCATGTTTCACCCACCATGACCTTCCCAGCACACATGAGCTCCTACACTCTTTTTGTGCAGAAAGACTGGTCAGGGAACTGGTCCAGCATGGGATTAAGCAATGTTTCATTTTTCCAGGACCCTTTCACATCACTTCTGTGAGTCAGTTCCCAGGAACCAACTCCAGCGCTTGCGCAGTGCAGATAGGGCAGGAAAAATGCACGTCTGTGTCAGAGGGTGCAATGACTGTAGATCTCCGGCCAAAGCAGAGGCAACCAACAGAACCTCATCCTCAGCAAGGACTCCTGCTGACCCATAGACAACACAGGCGATATCAGAGAAGGTGGATGTTTGTCACCACGCTCTGCAAGGTGTTCCCACATAGCAGCCTCTTGTGGCAGCCTATCTCATCCATTTCAGTGAAAGGTCTTGCAGCTCAGCTCAAAAACCAGCAAAAGTGAGCTCTGCCAGGTTTTCCAGGAGAATGTGTCCTCCAGCCTGGAGAACAGTCACCTGAGAGTGGTAACTTTGGAACTACTACCAGATCCTCTTGACCTTCTCTGTTCATATCTTTATTTGCTCCATGCTAGAGCAGACATGGAAAAAAAACCCTACATTTGCATCCTCTTTTAGGCTCTTTTGCATCGTCAGAGGAAACTTTGCCTGATTCAGAAACAGACTCGGAAGTCAATTCGTCTCTAGGAACGTATCACTTGCATATAACATGCCCACGGCATGTTAATGGCTTGGTATATGCATACAAAGGCTTAGAATCATAGAATCATAGACTTTTAAGACCATCGAGTCCAGCCATCAGCCTAACACTGCCAAAACCATTGCTAAACCATGTCCCTATGCATCACTTCTACCCATCTTTTAAATACCTCCAGAGATGGCAATTTCACCACCAGCAGCTTGATATACCCTTTTAAATTGTAGTTCAGGGACAGCCCAGAAAAATTCCTTTCCAAGGCAGATTGCTGCCACCCCTTCATCTGGACGTAGACAAGGACACTTTGTAGATATGCATACCCCTGCTGATGGGAGGAGGAGCATTCAGCCACAAGCCACCCCATCCTATGCAGAAGATCAATCAAAATAAATTGGGCTCCTGCTCAGGTATTGGTTGGTTGTTTTTTTCACAAACAGTTTTGGGAAACTCTTTTACCTAAAATTACTATTCTGGAGAAGCCAAGGAAAAGCTATTACATCTCATGTAAAGACATAAAAAGTCCTGTATTCGTGACACAGTACATGATATGTTGCCTGCCATAATTCACGTTGAAGGCCTTTCCTAGAAGCTGAAGGCAAAGGCAGAACTCCCACCAATTTCAACAGGAGTAAAATTAACCACAAAAGATTAACTCATTTGACTGCATTATAAGTGTTCAAATTGTTACTTATCAACAAGATGAGATTGCCCGGGAGTCTAACATCAGCAGGCTGACTTTGGCTAAAGAAAGTCCTGGCTACTCCTCCATTGGCTGAACTACTTTACACAAAACAAGAGTGTTATTTTCTTTACAAACATCTCAGCTCATTCCAGCCACATATCTTTGAGTTCACTACTTACTTAGAGCAAATTGGACAAGGGACAGCAAGGACACACTTAATGAGGGCAGGGCAGGGCTTGAGTCAGTGAAGCTGGAAATTAAAGGGAATAGCAATTTCATTCCACCTTTTTCCACTCTGGGATTGATAAGTCCCTCTAATGTCAAAGTTCTTATATTACCAAAGATCATAGAATCATAGAATGGTTTGGGTTGGAAAGGACTTTAAAGATCCTCCAGTTCCACCCCCTTGCCCTGGGCAGGGACACCTCCCACCAGACCAGGCTGCTCCAAGCCCCATCCAGCCTGGCCTTGAACCCCTCCAGGGATGGGGCAGCCACAGCTTCTCTGGGTAATCTGTTTCACCTCCCTCAAAGTGAAAAATTTCTTCGTAATATCTTCTATTTTTGAAGCCATTACACCTCTCCTATCCCTACCTGCCCTTGTGAAAAGTCTCTCTCCAGCTTTCTTGTAGTCCGCCTTCAGACACTGGAAACCTGCTATAAGGTCTGCCTGGAACCTTCTCTTCTCCAGGCTGAACAACCTCAACTTTCTCAGCCTGTCTTCATAGCAGAAGCACTCTATCCCTCTGATGATCTTCATGGCCCTCCTCTGGGCTACTGTGTCCAGTTCTGGACTCCCTGGTTCAAGAAGGACAGGGAACTGCTGGAAAGGGTACAGAGAAGGGCTATTAAGATGATGAGGGGACTGGAACACCTCTCTTATGAAAAAAAGCTGAGGGGTTTGGGTCCTTTCAGTCTGGAAAAAAGATGACTGAGAGGGGATCTTATCAACCCTTATAAATGCTTAAAGGGTGGGTGTCAGGAGGATGGGGCCAGGCTCTTTTCAGTGGTGCCCAGGGACAGGACAAGAGGTAACGGGCACAAACTTGAGCATAGGAAGTTCCACCTAAACATGAGGAGGAACTTCTTTCCCTTGAGGGTGGCAGAGCCCTGGCACAGGCTGCCCAGGGAGGTGGTGGAGTCTCCGTCTCTGGAGACATTCCAAACCCGCCTGGACGCGTTCCTGTGTAACCTGCTCTAAGGTGGCCCTGCTCTGGCAGGGGGCTGGACTGGATGATCTCCAGAGGTCCCTTCCAACCCTGTGATTCTATGATTCAGTGACCTACTCCAACAGGTCCATATCCCTCTTTTGAAAGATAGTTAGCACTGATTACATACCCACAGAGGTATGTAAAGGTCAAACTCACATTAAGAAGCCAATGTTGTGGGGCACCCATTGCCATGCAAGGACCGGAGCAGGTGGTTCCCTCAAGAACCTGACCTCCTCCATCAAAGGTTAAAGCATGGAAAATTCCCAAGTACGAGATGATCTGCCATTTGCAACTCAGGCAGTTAGTTATGTGTGTCCTTCTCTGCCCAACTGAACTAAGACCCATATGAGTTGTCCTGTTGACTAATGGAAAGTTAAGCCTTAAGGGCTCTGAAGGTTGGGCCACTGAGCCTTAAACTTGCTGTGCTTTGCCAGTTTGTCTGAGATACTTTGGGCAGTACAGGATATTGTTGTTGGGGTTTTATTTATATTTTTAATCTTAATTTTAGTCAGAATGGAAGAGCAAGAAGATGGAAGAAATGTAGTAAGAGTATTTGAAATGGGCATGGAATTTTACACAGGCCAGAGCTCCCAGAAATAGCTCCAGAACAGGCTGCTTTGAAAAATTTAAAATAACAGATTTTATTGGTGTTAGAAGGGTGATTTCTCAGGGCTCTGTTTACTGTGGCAAGCCTAGAAGGGAGGGAACACATATTCCTTCACAACAGAAAGCGGGAGCCGTGCCATTACACAGCCAGGCAGCACATGAGACCAGGCTGCTCCACCATATATGATGCTTAGATAATGGCATCGCAGTCCTGTATGTTCACATGTCAAAATGTTTTTGTAAAATATAAAGACTCCTGGAGATTTGCAATAAGCTCAGATCACAAGCTTATTGCTTTGAGGAGAGGAAGGGTAAAGACGCAGAATGGTTGCAATTGGCTTCTTCACTTGGCCACTGAGTAAGGGAAAAAAATATCAAGGTAACTGCTGCCACATTTCATTTTGTAAATATGGATATAGTTTATATGGTCATGGTTAAAAATAATATGGTTAAAAAAACATATTATTAAACTATAAATATGGTTACTCTTTATAACCTTGGATAAAGTTTCATGTTTCCCTGGGTCTAGTCTGATACCTAAATTTCTGCAAAATGGGAAAGGAGGGACAGGAAAAGCTATTAGCAAAGTGAGCTCAGCCCGAGTTCCCACCATCCTCACCCTGAAGCCCCCACAGAGGTCTGCGAGCAGCAAAGAAAGGACAATGCAGCCTCTGAACGCAACCTTCAGCTCAGGCCAAAGTGCGCTGGGAGAAATAATAACCCCTGGCGGGACCCCAAATGAACCACGATGTCTTTATGAGCCATTGTTTCCCTTACTGATGGACCAGCTCTCATTCACAAAAAGCTGTTTTTGCAAGGCAAGAGGAAAAAACACATTTGAAAACACAGAAGCGAGGCCCCGTGTGGTTAGGGCAGCATGGGAGCATTGTGAGAACCCAGCTGTTATTTACCCTGGACAGCTGCATGGACGGCATCGAAATGTCTTCATGGACAAATCTGCTTGCTGTCTGCTTTGGTCCCTTATGCTATGACGTGGAGTTTTCCCTACAGGGCTAATGTTTGGGACAGCATTGTAGCTAAAGGCTCTCTAGCAGTTTCTCTTGCCTCTCCTCCCACTAACACACGCAGATAAGGCATTCCTCAAAGACTTAAATGAAGGTGGAAAAGGCTGAAATCTGACCTGTTTCATCCCTCAGTTGATCAGTTGGCCAAGTGACAAGACCACTGGCCAACCTGCTTGGAAGAGGGTGCTGGAGCTCAATTTGGATGTGCATTTGGCTGCACTTTGAGCCACTGGAGTTGTCCTTCGGCACCCAGTTAAGGCATGTGAGAGCTTAAGCAACTAAAGAATAGCAAGTTAGCACCTCTAAAAAGGCTTCTGCATGTGGGCAACTGACTTGAGACCCTCCTGGCTTGTGACTGAGTCTCTGTCTAGACTACCCAGCTGTATTGACTAGAAGTCATGACTGCAGCAGGAACCTGGACACTCAGAGGACAGGAAAACAACACTTCGGAGTCTTCCCATCAGACTGAATCCAGCTGTCTGTACTATGGGAGGGTCAGATGATGTCCGAGATGCTTTACAGAATCACAGAATCACAGGGTTGGAAGGGTCCTCAGTAGATCATCTAGTCCAACCCCCTGCCAGAGCAGGGCCACCTTAGAGCAGGGGGCACAGGAACGCGTCCACACAGGTTTGGAATGTCTCCAGAGACGGAGACTCCACCACCTCCCTGGGCAGCCTGTGCCAGGGCTTTGCCACCCTCAAGGGAAAGAAGTTCCTCCTTGTGTTTAGGTGGAACCTCCTGTGCTCAAGTTTGTGCCCGTTACCTCTTGTCCTGTCCCTGGGCACCACTGAAAAGAGCCTGGCCCCATCCTCCTGACACCCACCCTTCAAGTATTTATAAGTGTTGATTAGGTCACCCCTCAGACGCCTCTTTTCTAGGCTAAAGAGACCCAATTCCCTTAGTCTATCTTCATAGGAGAGGTGTTCCAGTCCCCTCATCATCTTCGTAGCCCTTTGCTGTCCCCTCTCCAGCAGTTCCCTGTCCTTCTTGAGCTGGGGAGCCCAGAACTGGACACAGCACTCCAGGTGGGGCCTCACCAAGGCAGAGTAGAGGGGGAGGATGACCTCCCTCCACCTGCTGGCCACACTCTTCTTGATGCACCCCAGGATGCCATTGGCCTTCTTGGCCACAAGGGCCCATTGCTGGCTCATGGTCATTCTGTTGTCCACCAGGACTCCCAGGTCCCTTTCCCCAGAGCTACTCTCCAGCAGGTCACCCCCAACCTGTCCTGGTGCAGGGGGTTATTCCTCCCCAGGTGCAGCACCCTACACTTGCCCTTATTGAATTTCATAAGGTTCTTCTCTGCCCAGCTCTCCAGCCTGTCCAGGTCTCTCTGGATGGCGGCACAGCCTTCCGGGGTGTCAGCCACCCCTCCCAGCTTTGTGTCATCAGCTTTACGAAAACCTACACTCCTCACAAGGCTGGGAGACAAGACAGAGGTCCTGCTGGAGACCTGTGAGCTCAGTGGGTATGCTTCAGCATCTCAAGTGGGACCACACACCTTCAAACACACAGCTTGAGTCCAGCCCCACGCTTTCTTCTCTGCTTCCTTCTCTCTAAGTACTGCAGATTTGTGCCATGAAACTCACTTATGTGCAGAGTTCATGGTGCCGGGCAGAGCTAGCTCTGGGCATGCCGTAGGGACATAACCACATGGTCCTGTGTACCACAGCTGGCTCTGATGCCATCGCCTCTCGCAGCCCAGCCTGGCTCTACAGAAGGAGGCAGCAGGCTGGCTGGGAAATTGTTGCTTTTGCGTCTTGAAAAGGATGTCTTTTGCAAATGCTGTAGCATTTGTAGCAAAGAGCTCCCACCGAGCTCACAAGAAGTCTGAGAGTGGTCCATCCTCCTGTGCTGGATGAGAGGGTTTTTTTGGCAGCATGAAGTGCTGAGCGCTTGTTGGACTCCACTTCTGCATGTTTGTTTTTGGAGAGTCCTCTGGTGTTTCTGGAGTGACACTGGCTTGCCAGCCTGCAGAGGTGGCTCGCAGCACAGAGATCATTGAATCATCAAATGGTTAGAGTTGGAAGGATCCTTAAAGATCATCTAGTTCCAACCCCCTGTCCTGGGCAGGGACACCTCCCACCAGACCAGGTTGCTCAAAACCCCATCCAGCCTGGCCAGGAACACCTCCAGGGATGCAGCAGCCACAGGCTCTCTTGGCATCCCAATCTGCTCTCGCTCTCCCCAGGACACCTTGGATGTTTGTGTCTTCAAAGCATAGAGCCATTGCTCCTGCAGCCTCCAAGCACCACCTTCACTGTCAGCAGTGAGAACGGCACAGAATAATTTCTTCTGCCCTAGAAAGCTCCTCAGGTATGTGCCAAGCTAGAATTTATGCTGTCCCATTTCTCTGTGCTCACCCAAACTGTGTGCAACACACAAAGGACATCAGAAAGGCAAGGAGCAGCCAAGTCCACCCTGCAGGGCCTGGAGAGCTGCTCTTCAGCTTTGAAGAGCTTCAGCCGCCCAGCAAAGGACCTGTGGGACCCCATCCTCATGGAGGGCTTGAAAACCTACACCCTCCCTAGCTCCCACCTCAAGGACACGTGTCTGAAACCTTGGTCCTAAACCTCTCTTCCAACAGCTAAACTGGAGTCTGAAGTCCCCAGTGTATCTAGGGGGGGCGGGAGGAGTTTGCCAATCTTTTTCACTGGGAGTTTAAACATACTTGTTCGAGCCTAGAAGTACCTGTGTTTTCAGATCTGGTTTGCTCATCAGACCCATCTCAGCACTGAGTCTTGCTGAAATCGGTGGCAGTTCATCCCACTAAGCACCTCAATACAACCGTCCCCACTAAAGCAACCAAAGGATGAAGACCTGCTTGTTCAGACTTTTTTTATCCAGTAGCTCGGATACACACCCACAATTGAGAGAGCACTTTTTCTCACTGCAAATCTCCCAGTTAAAGACGTTTAGGCATGCAGGGAGGTTCAAATCCACATCACCTGGCCCTCAGTTGCCAAGTTAAAATGTCAAGGAAACAGGTCCAAGTTTTCACCTCTGTAGAAGATTCCAGTTTCCATTAGGACTCCCTGTCTGCAGCTACATAGACGGTGTCATGGAAGAGATGTTATGGCAGTCCTCGCTCTAATGAACGTTAAGATATTTCAAAACAAAACAGACCCTAGATATAGTCCTACAGAGTTAACAGAGCAAGGACTGCAATGCAGGTCTCCAGCAAGAGCTTCCTGACTATGAGGCATGACAGAGAAAAGATCTCAAATCTCTGCCATCCGTCCATCAAGGACTGCCTAGGCTTTTCATTCAAATTGAGGACTCTGAATACATGGCTCCTAAGTCCCTTCAGCCAGGTGTACTCTGTGCAGTGGCTGGTGGATCTCATTCCCCAGACAACTCTGAGAGCCCTGGACAGGATATGCCACAATTCCTTTTCAATCCAACCTGTTCATGATCATAAGATCTCCCTGACCAATCCTTCATGCCCTCCAAAAGCTGTGAAAGACTGTAAAAATCCCTACCAGGTAAATGAAGAGTTAATATTCCTGCTACCTGGGAGGTTATCATTAAAATGGGACTCCTGCCCAGGAATGATGGCTAATGGGCACAGCTCCACTGTGATGGTTTCTTCAAAACTAGTTGGTCTGCCTTCTTCTGTCCGGAGGTCCATTTGTAGTAAAAAGCTATAAATAGTCTGATAGGTTGGGAGAAGAAATGAAAAGGGGCCACTGCTGGGTCATTTAATGTATAGACAAATACATGTTCAGTTCATCTGCCATGTAAACCTCAACTGTTCAAGTTTATCATTCACTGCCAAAAATGCCATTACAGCAGCCTGAGATTTCAAAGACAGTTTTATTCCTGTTTCTGACTGACCTTTGGATGGATTTTTCAACTCGGAAAAAGAAAAAAACAAAACTTTATGTGCTCTGAAATGGAGCTTAGAAAGTTTAACACATTTCTAAGTATAGACATGGTGATTTACGAGGACCTCTTTTTCTAGTTTTTATAAGACTCTGTCTTTCTTCAGCCATGAACAATGTATTGGTTCTGACAAGAGCGCCGGGAGTCTTTGAGACTTTAGCATTATTTATGACGGAGAGTGTGTGATCCAATGGCCAAGAAACTGGACTTATTACTTGGCTCTGCCATGGGTTTGCTGAACAAACTTAGAACTTTCCCCTCCTGTGTCTCTTCTTCTCTGTAGTGATGGCACACTGGGGTCAAAAACTATTTTCTCACTACTGGTTTTCAAATAAATCAGTACAGCCCAGTCTTTCTGGTGGTAACAGATGATGCTTCTTTGTCAATAATCCCTGGTCCCTGCAAGGTTTTGGTACTACAGTTTCCAAGGGTTGACCAACCCAATTACAAGAACATCACCAGGTGGCTGGGGCTGTTTGTGAGTGCTGGTGCCTGGATTCGTACAGTCTAAACTCAATGCTTGCTTCTAAGAGCTTACAACGAATGGTTTGCATCAAGGTGTCATACAGATGGTCTAATAATGGATGACAGACCAGTTGTATTACAAGCTGGACAAACGCAGCATAGAAAGGTGATCCATGATGCAGAGAGGGCACAGGTTTAATTGCTGTTGTGCAACAGCACTGGGGCTCCGTATTTGCCCTTACACGGTGGGGCTCTAACATCTGAATGCTCAAGTGTTTGCATCACGCTACCCAAGTGAATGAGCACTCAGGAACCTAACAGAAAACTATCAGCATTTAGATCATGAAAGCCTTCTATTATAATTCCTGGAAGTTGTTTGGCCATGCAAAGAAATCTGTCTTTGCTTCCAGACAGAAAGAAGCCCTAAACATAGGTGTGATTAATCTGTTGTGAATAACTCAAGCGTTAACCATTGCACTAGCAGGTTCCACTTTCTGCAGGTGTTCTCCAAATCCCTCACAAGCACCAACCCTGTGCATGCCCCAGAAGCACATCCATGCACATGTCCACTGCACAGGGCTGGGAGACGATTGCGCGCACCATGCAGCAAAAACCCCAGGATAAAATCTAAGCCTTAACCAGAGCAAGCAGGATCCCCACAGGAGACAAGTGCTCTCCAACCTTACAAGGGTTTAGGGAGAGGTGAGTTATTCAGGTCCTTGAATCTCAGTTCTAGATGCTGTGACCTGTAAACCTGTAAAAGGCTGATCTGGATGGATCAAGAGGCATGTTCAGGTGCACACTTATCTACAACTGCATGGCCCATGGAGACTATGTCTTTAAGGCCATACACAAATATAATCCGAAGGCTGGAGCACCTCTCCTATGAAGACAGGCTGAGAGATCTGGCATTGTTCAGCCTGGAGAAGAGAAGGCTCCAGGGAGACCTTAGAGCCCCTTCCAGTACCTAAAGGGGGGGTACAGGAGAGATGGGGAGGGAGTCTTGGTCAGGGAGCGGAGCGATACAACAAGGGGTAATGGTTTAAACCAAAAGAGGGGAGATTTTGATTAGATATTAGGAAAAAATGCTTTACTGTGAGAGTGGTGAGACACAGGAACAGGTTGCCCAGAGAAGCTGTGGCTGCCCCATCCCTGGAGGGGTTCAAGGCCAGGTTAGACAGGGCTTTGAGAAACCTGATCTGTTGGGAGGTGTCCCTGCCTAGTTCCCATGGCAGGGACTAGATAATCTTTAAGGTCCCTTCCAACCCGGACCATTCTATGATCCTTTGAGATGATAAAAGCAACTCAAATTGGCATCTCCCTATTGCCTTGGAGACAGATGCTGGCCCTTGCCTGGGCACAGAGGCAGCACAACAGGGCAGCTGTGTTCATGTGGCATTGTGTAGGGGCAACAGACCTCCCTTGGTGCCTCGGCATTCCCTCTCCCCTTGAACCAGCACCAAGGAACAACCAACCACCAAACGTTGGGGAAGGCAGGGCTACTGCTCACAGCTGGGGTGCTGGTTCAGGTGGGAAGGCAGCTCTCTGTGCAGATGTGAGGGTCAGGGCTCCAACATACCCACGTCCAGGTGATGACTACACCCACGGTCAACGTGGGCTCCTTAAGCACCCCTTCTTCACACTGCTGGCTGCCCACGTCACAAAAACTCATCTCCCTCTCATCCTCACTCTTCTCCCTTTCCGACCCCTCCCCTCCCCCCTGAAGACATCCTTTGACCAAAACGAGCCGTGGAGGCTAGAAAAGACACTGACGTCAATGTAAAAGTAAACCAAAGAGGTCTGGTTCCTGTATTATCACTGTGCCGGGCTGAGGGCTGGGGAGCCAGCGAGAGCACGGTCGCTCGGTCGAGGAATCTGGGAGCGGGCTCAGGGATCGGCAGCTGAGGTTTCTCATTCAGGCTACGTAAGTACCGGCTGCGGCGTGCTTCGGGCTGGGAAAGGCAGCCAGGGGGGAGAAGGAGGGAGGGAACTTCACCAGCTGCAGCTGGGGAAGGCAGCGTGCTCCGATCCCGGAGAGGTTGGAAGCACACGGATGGGGTTAGGAGTCCTCGCAAGCTGGGTCAAGAGTGAAGCACGTGGGTTTGGACGTGGTTTGGCTCCAGGCAGGTGGGAACGGTCCTGGAGAGCCCCCTCCCGTGCCAGGGGCTGCAGGGGTAGAGGAGGGTCAGGGAGTTTAGGGTTGGTGCAAAGGAAGAGAACATCTCGTTAAGGGAAATGTGGTTTCTAGATACTGAACTGGTCCATTTGGATGCCACAATGCATTTGTACTGGTCCGTTATTTCAGTCAGTGACGTGTGTATGAGGACACACACACATCTAGACTTGAAAAGCGGGCTGCGGGCAGAGCTGTCCGAGAGAAAAATTGAGTATTTCTGATATACCCCTATATAATGACTACGTTTGTCAAGTCCAGCTACATAGACACATACAAACCCTGCAAGCATCCCCTATGCAGAGCTAGGTACAAAGCTTTTAGGCTCAGGCCAGGAAAAAAAGTGGTCTGAGAAGGCTCAAAATTAACTTTACAATATATGGTTAGGAAGGATAAAACTTTCCCCAGGGAAACAGCATGGAAATGTCCTTACTTTGGGTGCTGTGTGTGGATGGGGGGAGCAGCCAGGCCAGAGCTGGAGAGGGATGAATGGCCCCGCTAGCTCCATCAGCAAGTCTCTGCCAGCTGAGACGTGTCCGGCCGCAGCACATCATATAGAGAGCATCTCCCATCGCTTACACAAACTACGCTCAGTGGCAGAGTGTGATGAATTGGCAACGCAGCTCTTCGGACTAATTTAAGCTGTGTTTTGGTAACATGAGACACCTTCTCTCCCAACATTTCTTACATTCCAGGGCCAATTTCTCATCTTCAGCAAAAAGCCAGCCCTTTTCCTGAAGTGGCAGCTCCTTCTACAAAGCTAAAACTCCCCCCCTTTTGGAGAGAAAAGAGAGTGGGCATACAAGTTTAATCCCTATTACATGCGCGTGACAGTCCCAATTGAAAACCACAGGGGCAAATGCCCCTGTCGCCCACGATTAGATGCAACGCTGCATCTCAGCTCACGCTGTAAATCCATCCCTGAGCAGAGACAGGGGAAAGCTGGGCAGCCATGGAGAAAAGGAGGCGGAGATGCCCACCACGTCCAGGCAGCATCTGCCAGCACAAGTGAGGGCAAAATCCTGGCTTTGATGGAAACATCTTTAGCAAGAAACTTTTCTACCTCCTTTGTGCACAGAAATCTCTGCCAACCCACAATTAGAAAGAAAATCCCCTTCATTCCCCCCTCCTTTCTTACAAGGACACATGGCAACTTAGCAATACAATCAAGCAGCTACTTTATTAATCAATTGATTTCAGCACATTTTGCTTCACTCTGCTTGAGCCTCCTTCCTCATCTTTCCAGCGCATTGAGATAAAATACAGACAAGGAGACATTTCTTCCTTCCCCGCAGGGTGTAAAGGTGCCAAAAGCACCCTATGAGCCTTCCTTCCCCCGTTTTGAAGAAGGAGGCAAAGGCCAAGGAAGGAATTGTACATGAAACATCTCTCACAGCACGTTCTCCTGGAGGCAGAGCAAGCGGAACGAGGGAGGATGCTGAACAGAGCAATAAATCCCACCACGCACACGTACACCACCGCCCCAGCTCTGCTCCCCCTTACGTGCATCGTGCCCTGTGGATGACACGGTTCCCCCAGGGACATGGGCTGTCCCGTCCCTTTTCAGGGACGACTCGGGGGAAGACCGAGTCCTGCGCTCCATCTGGTCAGAAGGGCTGTGGGATTTTGGCTGTCTGCGTTTTAAGGGGTGGAAAGCCATAAACAGGGGTGTTTAGCAGGCAGGTGCTCAGCACGTTCAGGGAAACCTCACCCTTTAAGGAGATGCAAGTCCTGACATCTAAAAAAGGGAGATATCCAAATTCCAGAGCCCTTTTTAAAGCGGGAGCCAAAAATCCCCCATGGGAGTAGAGCTCTAACAAACACAAAAAGTGCACATTGTTTGGACTTTCCTTTACACCACGGACTGTTATGGCAGGTTTCTATAAATGCCCAGTTGCTAGGTTTAGGGGGAGGCGAGACAATATATTACCTAAACGTGCACGTTAGCGAACCTCCTGCGACATCTAAGGTAAAATCTACAGTCTTCTGAGGAATGTCTGCTTCTTAGCAAGGCCATCTGTAAACGCTGTAAGGACCCTGCCATCCCTTCTTGCCCTCTCTTTTACCCTGCTCCACTTCTCATACTTGCATTTCAATTTGTAGCTTCTAGCTCCACATTTTACACCCCCTCAAAATGATACCTGAGCAAATCCTATTGACGGCTTAGCAGAGAAACGCTTCCTATCCCCTAAGTCCTGGAGAGACACGTCCAAGCCTGGCTGAGGATGACAAAATCCAGACGCAGAAGTAGTTGTGCTGAGGTGAAGGGTGAACCCGGCGAGTAGAAAAGTAAAGCCCATGGCCAGATCAGTAAAGCTGTGTGGGTCAAATGGGATGAGGCTGCAAGCTGGCTGTGACACCCAAAGAAATGATGTCACCCGTCAGGATGACACTAACCAGGGATGCTGCTGTTCAATCTCAACATGATATTTACTGGGATCAATACACCATTAGTATATCACAGAATCACAGAATCATAGGGTTGGAAGGGACCTCTGGAGATCATCTAGTCCAACCCCCCTGCCAGAGCAGGGCCACCTTAGAGCAGGGGGCACAGGAACGCGTCCAGGTGGGTTTTAAATGTCTCCAGAGACGGAGACTCCACCACCTCCCTGGGCAGCCTGTGCCAGGGCTCTGCCACCCTCAAGGGAAAGAAGTTCCTCCTCATGTTTAGGTGGAAATATATATATATAGGCATAGAGGAACTGAATTCTTTATTACGTCTGATGCATGATTCATAAAAGATGTGCATCTCATCTGTCACAGCCAGGAAAGCACCACTGCAGCCATTATCACACAACAGAAAGGATGACTTCTTCCACGTTGGTTCAAAAAAGATTTACTGTCCAATGTCCCATCCTCTTCACAGCTCCAGCCACCTTCTCTACAAATACTTGCCAAAAAGATGGAGCTGTGGGAATGTCTGTAAGGCTAAAAAATGTGGTTTATGGCTACCGGTCTGATGGTCCGGTAGACAGCTCCCCATCCTTGCATGCACTGAGGTTGTCAGCCCTCTCTATGGGACACCTGGAGACCTGGATTTGGGTGTCTTTGGGGAGCTGCCCCATAGTGAAGCTATCACAAGTAAGCTCCAGCCTCACAGATGAGGTTGGGGATGCTGTGGAGGTTTGACGAAATTCTGTTTTATCCAGAGCTACAAATGGTTGCAAAGACCTACATTAGAGTAGCTCCTTCACCGCAGGTAGGTGAAATGGCCCTGAGCACAGAGCTTGCAGGTCCATGCAGAGACCACAGCAGGGGTCTGTAACCCACCAGGGTCCCCTCAGAGTGACAAACCCTGAAGGGTGTAGTAAAGTGGGCACCCAGAAGAATGTAGTGACATGGGTACCCAGAAGGATGTAGTGAAGTGAGTACATGGGCAGAGCAGGAGAAGACACCAAAGCAGGCTCAGCAGAGTGACCAACTTCTTGTATGACACAAAAAAAGGCATTTCTAGCATTCAGATGCAGAGGGCCGCTGGTGGAGGGCTTACACGGCAGAGTGGCGGGCACAGACCTCTACCGCGCGGAGCCAGTGCTGTGCAACCAGCCTCTCCGCTCCGTGGGGTGTCTTGAGCACCATCCTGCTGGTGTGCCCACTCTACAGGAGCCGGCCGGCAGCCAATGCAAACTGAACACGTGGAGAACACCTTCCCCTATAACCTGACTTGTCATTACCCATCTCAGCATGGAGGCCAAGGCATTAGCAGGTTTATGAGCTGGACGTTTAGCCAGGTGAAATTTCACCCTCGCCCCAAGGGTCCTCTTCTGGCAGGATGGAGGGAGAAAGCTGGATTGTCGTGCCGGGGTTCACCTGCTTGGCACTCACAGTCCCCCAGCAGCCTGGCTGGCTCCTTTTGTCCTGGTTGAACATGCCAAGCAATACATCTCTGAGAAAAATCCAGGCTGCCAAGTCGTGTTATGCTGTCTCCAGCTACCAATTATGCGGATAAATTGATTGTCATTAGAGTGATGAAGTAGCTCAACAAATAAACTTTCAGGAACAAGCTAGCCCATTTTTCACACGCCAGCCTCAAGGCTTCCTGCCACTTTGATCAAACACACAGAAAATTGTCTCCAGGCTGCGCTGCTGTTAGAGACACAGACTTGTGAAGGCTGGAGCAAGACAGCAAGGGACAGAGATTTATAATACACCAATAACTCCATGTTTGTGGACTGTTGTGAAAGGTAGGTTGAGCAGATAATTTTCGAAGGGGTCCGGGGCTGACTGTGGAGCAGGGTTGCACAGGGCAGGGCTGCACAGGGTAGGGTTGCATAGAATCACAGAACCATAGAATGGTTTGGGTTGGAAGGGACCTTAAAGATCATTTAGCTCCAACCCCCTGCCTTGGGCAGGGACACCTCCCACCAGACCAGGCTGCTCCAAGCCCCATCCAACCTGGCCTTGAACCCCTCCAGGGATGGGGCAGCCACAGGTTCTCTGGGCAGCCTGTTCCAGTGACTCACCATCCTCACAGTCAAGAATTTCTTCCTAATATCCAATCTAAATCTATCCTTCTTCAGTTTGAAACCGCTACCCCTTTTCCTATCATTACACTCCCTGATAAAGAGCCCCTCCTCATCCTTCCCGTGAGCCCCCTTTAGGGACTGCAAGACTCTAAGGTCTCCCCGGAGCCTTCTCTTCTCCAGGCTGAACACCCCCAGCTCTCTCGGCCTGTCCTCACAGCAGAGGGGCTCCAGCCCTCTAAGCATCTTTGTGTCCCTCTGCTGGATCAATTCCAACAGGTCCACGTCCTTCTTGTGCTGAGGCCTCCAGAGCTGGATGTAGTGCTCCAGGTGGGGTCTCACCAGAGCAGAGCAGAGGGGCAGAATCACTTCCCTCGACCTGCTGGCCACGCTTGTTTTGATGCAGCCCAGGATGCAGTTGGGTTGATGCAGCTCAGGATAAGGTAGGGATGCATAAGGTACAGCCCAGGGGAACACGTTCTCCCCAAGCTATCCCTTCTCCCACCACCCACAAAAGGGTTTGGCAATGCTGGGAGTAGTGCCTATCGTTTCCCACCTCAGCAATGCAGATTCAGCTCAGCATCACACAGAGAGACAGTTGTCACAGCCCACTCTTGCGATAAGCCACTATAAAGTTCACCCCGACCGGCAGCCCCCTCAGAGGATACCCAGGACTGAAATAGCACGGGGCAGATGTCAGGAATCAGAGTCACTGGCGGGAGAGGGACAGGAAGGGGAGTTCATCCTGCCTCTGGCCCCTGCCTAGATTAGGTCTATCTCATACCAGACCTGTTCATCTCCCACTCACAATAGTATTAAATTCACCCAGAGAATGAGAGCTATTAAGACACCAGCACTAATAAATCCCGATGGTATGATTCCTTGTGAATAGCTTACCTAGGAAAGTGCATGATTATTTTAAACACACTGATTTATTAATACACTCAGGATGGCTCAAGCCACTAGTTTTTGCCCAAGGGAGTTCAGCGGTGGAGCTCAGCATCTTGACTCACAGTATTGGGACTGATATATGACTAGCTGTGATCAGATGGCATATCTAAAAATACAGAGCCTGCGGTTTATTTTTCTTGGAAAATGGAAAGACACCCAAAGAAGCAGAGCCCAGTTTAGCAACCACGGCAGGCTGGATTTTTGCTTTAAAGAAGCCAGCAGAATTTGCCCAAAAGAAGGTGCCACTTAGGTTGTGTTACAGCCATGGGATTAACCTGCAGCTCTAGCAATGTGGGGGGATTCTGCGGCTGCCCCGGTTGCTGCTGTGGCCCTAACTCTGTATTACAGAGTCTCTAACTCTGTATTACAGAGAAGACACAGCTTGTGTCTTCTAGAAGAAGACACAAGCAATAGGATTCCTCTTACCCAAAGGAGGTCCCTACACTGGGACCACCACGAACTGGGCTGGTGATTTAGTACAGGCTTATATTAACGAGCTAAGCCCTGTGAGATGAACACACCTTGTATCATTCCCAGGGAAGCTGCTGCAAACATCTCTGCGCATGTTATCACGTCTCCTTCAGTCACCTCTTCTCCAGACTAAGCAAGCCCAGTTCTGCTGGCCTGTGCTGGTGAGTCATATTTGCTGGACCTCAGGTCATTCCCACTGCTTTGGTTTGGACTTTTTCCAAGGCAGAGACACACGCCCCTTTCATTAGCCCATTTAACACTATTTATCACATCTAATAATGCTTTTGAAGAAAAGAATCCCACCAGATGAGACAAAGGGCATGTCAAATAGCATAGTGCAGCACCTCCTAAAGTAACAAAGACTGAAGCTGTCAGTAAGAGGATGAAGTTATGGAAAGGAAAGATTCAGCAGTTGCTTCAGCAAAAGCAGATCAAGCTTTTGCTCCTGATGAAAAAATTTGCTTTGAGATCATAAACACAAACTGGAGTAGGGCCTTGGTCTTCCCTCCATCATGCCATCCGTGGCTCACATCTCAATGAGTTCAAGGCCTCCTTGACCACCAGCGGTGACAATCTATTCAAGTCTATAACCTCATCCCAGGCAGAGAAAGTACTTCTCAGGATTTTTGAACTGGCACGTTTCCGCCTGACTCGGGTCTGCAGTAGGTCCCCTTTGCCCCACTTGAGAGAAGAAAAGGTTCCTGATGCTAAAGCAAAACTCATCAATACCACCAACAGTGCGTGCCGGATTCTGCTGCCTACCCACTTATCCTGGCACTGCAGTTTCCAGTAAGAAACCTTTTTAAATCCTGTGGATGATTCCCTCCTTCCCTTCCTGAAAACTTCCCAGAGCATGTCTGCACCTTGTGCATAGAGGGGTCATTTCAACAATGGGGAAACTGAGGCACCTCCCCAGAAAGTGGCTCTTTGTCCCCAGTGAGGCCCCTCATGCAGAGCTCTGGGAGCAGGGACCGCCTGTCGGGACAGGAGCTGTAATTCCAAACAGCTGAAAACACAAAGGAAAACACCCCCTCCAAAATAACAGGCAAAAAAGTCAGCAAATGTACCAGCCTCTTTCAGGGGCAGCAATTTTAGGAATCACTTGTAACCAGGCAGCAGCAACAGGGTGGTTGTGGGATTTTGTTTTTTTCTCCCCAAAGGGGGCCCTTTCTTTTCCTCCTGTTCCCATAGGGTTGTTCATCACTGTGGCATTTCCTACCATAATCCATCAGATTTATGCTGTCCTGTTCCAGATCAGAGCGTCGCTGAGCTCTGTGCCTGTCTAACAAAAGACAGCCCTGCCCTCAGCCATTCGAAATCTCGACAAACCAGGTGGACAAAGGGGACAGGAGAGGAGGATTAGCGTGTTTACAGAGAGGGAGCAGGGAGAGGATGTCACTTGAGGACCATGGGTCCAAAGACCAGATTTTCTGAGTTGCAGGTGTCCTTCCTCCCGGGCTGGGTTGCTCGTACAGCGAAGGACCCCAGCCGTTGAACAGACGGTCCTGAGAGCATCCCACTGCCCTTTGCCAGGTTTGCATTCGCTGCTCAATCAGAGCAGGTGGAGGTACCAGACTGGTCCCCTAAGGTCCCCACCACGGCCTTGCCATGTGTTTGCGAATGCCCCTTCTGTCCTCTGCAGCCTCGCAGGGCACAGCGCACCTTGAATTCACGATTTTTCCATCTCAGCTCTGCCAGGCTGTGCTTCCCACCTCCCCAGACACAATAGCAAAGCGCTGGGAGCCGCCTGGAGACTTCCTCAACCACCCTCGAGCCATATCCCAGTGCAGCCACACCAAGTGTCCTGCCAACTCCTGCTTTGCAGCCCTCGAGCCAGAGCTGGGCAAGAGCCGCTCTGCCCAGCTCTGGCCTCCCCAGGGCATGTGTGCCCAAGCAATGCCAAAGCCCTGTCTGCCTGCATAGATTTCCCCTCCAAGCATCAGTGTCCCTGTGTGCCCAGTGACAAAACAAATCCAGCAGGAAATACTTTGCTGGGAATGGGGAGAGCTCCGCCGTGAGGTTGTGACACTGGACGTTGTGTTCTTGGCAATTAGCTCCCGAAATTTTGAAAAAAATAGCAAGAAAAGAACAAGAGGTGGCTGCTGGCCAGAGTCGGGTTGGGGGGGACATAAAGGTCAGCGCAGGACCCTGCAAGGGATCCCAATGCAGGTTGGATGGGAAGGGGCAGTTGAGACATGACATGAAATGTTGGGCGGGCAAAGGGTCTGTAGCTCATTTTGTTGGTGCCTTGACTGAAGACCCTTGTCATTGTTGTGAGAGCAGTAGTGAACTGGGCAGATTAGAATGGAGAGAGGGATCCTGACTCACCCCCACAGGGTACTTTTATATAAGGATAAGGCACACCCAACTTCACACCCTTTGTCATGCAAGATCTGGAGACACAGGACCGATGTCCTCCAAACCAGTCACCCAGGAGAGACCTCAGGGTCACCCAGAGGGGCAGCTTGCTCTTCATGTCCTGCAGACATCTCCATTTTTTTTTGCAGCTCAACAGGTCCGTCATCAAAAATGCCATGGCCTGAGGACAGAAATGGAGGGGGAGGCAACGGTCAGAAAAGTCAATTCCCAAATATGTGGTAGACAGGCAGGAAACTGGCTCTTGCACACTTTCTCCCCTGTGCCTGACTCACCCAACAGGAGCCATGACCGTTATTTGGGAATCATTTGTCTTTCCCTGTTCCCCATCAAACAGACAAATCGCGGCTGGATCTCATCAGCAGAACCCACCATACAGCGACTGTCTCATCTCCCTCCTCGTACAAACACACAGATGGGGAGCCTCTTCAGAGGCAGGGCCACGTGCTAATGGTGGCCTCTGCCCTCTGCAGTCCTCTGAGGACAGTGGGTGCTGGGAAGTGCCTGTGATCTCAAGCGGTTGGCAGAAGACGCTCTCTGCTGAGTTTCTTATGCAGCGGTAGGTGCAGCGGCCTCTGGGCCCTGCTGAGATGCTCTTTCAGAGGCAGCTGGACCATCTCTTATGGCTCACGACAGCCTCTGTTGCCCATGCTGAGAGTCAGGCAATCAGCCCTGGGGGTGTTGAACATGACCAGGGAAAGCGATCCAAGCCCTCCTTCTCCAGGCAGAAGCAGCACGTGTTTCTTTGCCTCTTTGGCGCTTCTGCCCCAGCATTGCAGGATGGGGACAAAGGTTGTCTCTTCCCGGCAGAGTCCATCTAGGGATCAGTACAGAGGGCTCTGATCTTTCCTTACAGCCCCTCCAGCTACCACCTTAGGCATAGCCATCATGAATGTTTCAGGGTTCAGAGCCCAAAGGGCTCTCTGATCTCCCAGATGTCCCAGCATGGCACGCCTGGATCACCATGAGACCAGCAAGGAACGACCTCTCAATAGCCCAGCAGCTGAAGCCCCTTCCTGCGCTGGTGATGGAGCAGGACTGAGTGAGGGACAAGGAGCAACCTCCAGCCCCGATTCCCTGTGAACCCCCTTTTCCCTGCAGACTGTGTGGTGGCCAACCAAGCCTCTCTCTCTCTCTGCCATGGGGTTGCTGCACTCACCTGAGTTCCAGCATCCCTTCAAGAGCCAATTTTGACTAAGCTTGAGTAAATGAAGTTCTGCAGGGTCAGATGCAGTCCTTGAGCTCCTTCCCATGCCTGTTCAAAAGGCCTCCCACACTTCTGCCTCACTGGCAAGGACATTGGCACCCACAGCTCGTGCAGGACTCAAGCTGAATGTGGGATAAGGAGTCAGGGGTTTTCCCTGGCGCTTCTCAGCTCCACCAAAGCAGAATAGCTACAAGTTTTTCCAACCAAATCTCATCTTCTCTCTCTTCTCCCTACTGCTGGCAGGGGGATGTAAAAGTTATGGCAGGTGCTTTCATCTATCAAGCTCCATTATGGTCTGCAGCAGGGCTGGGACAGAAGCCAGTGTTTTGATCCTTGTGCTTTGACAGCATTCCCACACTGCTGTCCAAGGCTCTCCTTCCAGGGGAAGGCAACGTACGCCCCACTTATTAGCAATAAAGATGTGTGATGAGACTGAAGCACAAGCCCCTTTGCAAGGAGGGAGATCACTACACATTTGGGGAGAGTCTCAGTGTCTGCAGGTTTCCCCCTAAACCAAATGTCATGTCGTGCTTTCTTGGCAGTTATCTTCTGTAAAAGGTGATTCCTGGAAGTGGGTCCAGCACAGCAACTTATCCACCCTTGGTCCACCAGTGAGAACCAACACAATTCTCTGGGTCAATTCTGCATCTGATTCACAGCATCCCACAATAGCCCTGGAGACCCTGGAGAATCAAGAATTTAGGGCTCATGGGGAGTGCATATCATAGGGACATACAGGAGTGTTCTCCAGCGCTTATTAAGTCCTGAGGATCTTTTGGGGTAGATTTTTCTAGAAGGAAGAGTAGTTGGGGAGGGTAAAATGGATGCAGACTCCTCTCCATGCCATTAACTGTATCTGACATGGCAAAGGGTTTACTCACGTGGCAGGGAGCAGATCCCATCTACTCCGACTCCACAACCTGCAGCTACACCATCTGGGCAACCTCCCCTCCAAGCAGTCTTCTGAGGAGAGGCTTGTGTTTGTGTGTGTTTGTTGTGACTGTGGGCTTTAATTGCTCCCATTTCTCCTTTGGGTTCTTCTGCTTCCTGATGCAGGGACAAGACAGTGGAAAAACATTTAAGGGACGTGTGTTTCGGAAGGAAAATGGAAGAATGTTCAATGGAAGTGTTCTATGGGCATTTGAGTTCACTTTCTCTGAAGCAGCTGATAAAAAGAGGTTTCCCAGACAGCTCAGTGAAGATCTCACCCTTCAGTGTCCTCCATGTAGTGAGGATCCCACGTGGTGTCCCCCACATAGTCATGGTAAAGGCCCCTCAATTTTCTGAGCTCTGGTTCCATCAGGTCCAGGTCCCAGACCTGCATGAGTATAAGTTCTCCTTTGTCACTGAATTATCTTTAATTCATTTGTGAGGAGTTGTTCAGTATAACAGAGCCTAAATTCAACTTCCTAAAAAAAAAAAAGCAAGCATGTTCAGACACCTCATCTCAGCACTGCAGTAGTTTGTTATGCTGTGCCCAATCTCAATCTCTTCCCCTGCTGCAGCAGATGAAAAAACACTCAATTCCCCTTTTTAGGGCCTCAAAAATGATCCAAAGGCTGGAGCACCTCTGCTGTGAGGACAGGCTGAGAGAGTTATGTTTGTTCAGCCTGGAGAAGAGAAGGCTCCAGGAAGACCTTATAGCCGCCTTTCAGTACTTTAAGGGGGCTTATAGGAAAGATGGGGACAGCCTTTTTGCAGAGCCTGTAGTGATATGAAAAGAGGTAATGGTTTTAAACTAAAAGAGGGAAGATTCATACTAGATAAATGGAAGAAATTCTTTACAATGAGAGTGGTGAAACACTGGCCCAGGTTGCCACCAGAGAGGTGGCTGATGCATCCCTTGGGTTGATGCCCAAGGTCTGGTTGGATGGGGTTCTGAGAAACCTGATTGAATTGAAGATGTCCCTGCTTATTGGAGTGGGGTTGGACTAAATGGCTTTTATCAAACTATTCTATGATTCTGTGATTTTTGAATAGGACTGGAAAAGTATACCCTTCTCCTGACAAAATCGGAGAAGACGTCCCCAGGGTGGAGTGTGGTATCAGGCTTCTGACAACTTCCTTCAGAGTCATCTGGCCTCTTGCTTTGTTGCTCTGTGCCACAGGAGACTTTTAAATGGAGACCTGTCCCATCCCTATTTTATGTGGGGCAGTTAAGGAATTGCTAGGACTTATTATGGGTCAATAGCACCTTTGCCTGACATAACTGTGACGTTGAAAGTTTCTCCAAGGAAGCTGTGGATGCCCCATCCCTGGAGGGGTTCAAGGCCAGGCTGGATGGGGCTTGGAGCAGCCTGGTCTAGTGGAATTTGTCCCTGCCCATGGCAGGGGGGTTGGAACTAGGTGATCTTTAAGGTCCTTTCCAACCCAAACCGTTCTATGATTCTGTGATTCTGTGAACTGTTATTCCTTCCCCTGCATGCTAATTTGGTCTGTGACAGTACCTTCTTCTACCTACAATCTCAAGACATTCACTACAGTATTTAATACTGCTACAAACTGAGTGAACAAGCTTGAAAATTTTCCACTTACTAAAGCTACATGGTTTTTTTTCTTCCTTCCCCCCTCTCCACTGGGAGGGTGATAAATGACTGAAAATCAATATATGATAGAAGCTCTTCATTCATCAGCTACGCTTGCACCTCGTCCTGAAACCGAGTGTGGGAACTGGGTCTGGGACAAAGCGTGGCCATGGGCTCGGATGTGCCTTCTCCACCTTAACAGCAGGATCTGCTTCCCAATATGGCATGCTCTGCACTATCTCAGGCACAACTTGAAACTTTGCAGCTGTTACCACTCCGAGTCTGCTAAATCCAGCAAGGAGGGAGAGGTCGGGACAGTGGGGGAGTGCAGGGCACTCATTATCCTGTGCACAGGGCTGGGAACAAGGCTCGCATGCATCATGCAGAAGCACAAAACCAAGCCAGTCCTCGCATGGGAAGGGCCAGGCAGTCCCAGAGCAAGTGAAGAGAGCGTAGGTACCAATATCTCACCCTGGAGAAAAGTCTCCTCTTTCTTTCAGTCTTGCATTAGTAACTCCCAAGAGCTGTTTCCTAAGTACAAAAGTTTTGTTGACAAGTTGGGGGAAACTTAAGCATTGGTCACCATAGGCAATAAGAATGGTAGGGTCCAAGCTCATCCACCCTGCCCAACGTTGGACTATAGGTTGGTTTCTTCTCTTTTGTTCTTTCCCCTGTTAAACTCACAAGATGGAAGGGAGTGAAGGCACTCAGAGAGGGCTCATGGAGGCCCTCCAATCACACTTGTTTTCCAAGCCATAAGGAAGTGAAAAGCAGATGAGAGCCCTGGCACGTGCCAGAGCTGGAGGTCAGTTGTGAAAGGCTGGCTGCCTGGATCAGGGGATACCTAAAGTTAAGGAGGATGTTCCCGAAACTGGGGGAAGAATCTGTCCCTCGTTGTGAGGAAACTCAAAATAGAAAATCAATAAAATAACCAGACAAAAAAGATCAGCTCAGTCTTTCTGGGAAAGATCCAAGGGTGAAAAAATAATTCCAGAAAATGAGGTCAACCTTCTTTAATAACCATAGCTACTGTTTGTGCTCCAGTGAGACACGCATGTGTGGAGTTTACCTCTCCTCTATTTATGGATTTGGCCTCTTGACCTGGAATTCAATGCCGCTCAGTTGATCCTGTCGTGTTGTGACGGGCCATATCCTGCATGTTTATTGCATTGGCACCAGTGTTGTCTTTATCTAAAGTGTGAGGGAAAAGATCAGTCCAGAGCTGACACTAAAATCCAGCATCCATCCTCCCTGTCCTTCTAAATAACTAAATTTGATCCAATTTCTTGCTTTATTTTTTTCTACCTTTTTTTTCCCAGATGGGACCTCTAAAGCTACTGTAAACCCTCCAGGGGAAAGAATATCTGTGCAAACCCTCAAAAAGAGGGCTTTTTTGGTACTCAATTTAGAGCAGGAAGTAACCCATCTTGAGGTGGGACATTGGGGGATTTGGGAGATTTGGGTCCTTGCAGCACTAGTCAACAGAGACATCTTGAATGCTGATCTGGCCACGTGCCTTGAACCCATCTCAGTGCTTGGGTAGTTCGTTATGCTTTGTCCAATCTCAATCTCTTCTCACAGAGCCAAGGGTGAACGGATGGATACTCAAAATCCCCACTCTGAGGTTGACCTGATACCCACAACGACTCTACCACCAGTAGGGAAGGGCTGTGTGACAATGGAGGAACATGCTGGGGGGGCTCCTTGGTGGAACCTCAGACTCTCTATTTCCACCCTTGACTAATCTACCTTCAGCCACTTCAGCCCAGTCCTTGCATCGATTTTATTAACCCCTCTCCCAAATGACTGCAGCCAGAGTGTCACCGAAGCATGGGGGGTCACCTTTTGTCTCCCTGGGCAAGGTTTCTTCTCAGGGTCTGGACAGCTGGGTTGGTTCAAAGCACGTCACAGGCTTTGTGGCATTTGGTCCAGCTCCTTCCTGCAACTGCCAGGGATGCTTCTGTCTAACCCCAGTTCATATCAAGAAGATGGAAAGAGAGGTATTCTCCTCTTGTCTCACGTGGTGGTATTCCGGTGACCTGGAGCTAGCGAGCTCTCAGCAAGGAGATTTTGTTCCCACAGAGACGGAGGAAAATTGACCTGGGGAGGGGACAAGAGGGGGGCAGCAACAGCAGGTTTTGTTTTCTAGAGATGTTCAGGCATTAGCACCGTGAGGAAGGCTGGAGCCTTCTTTAGCGTTTCCAGCACTTCATAAATTTCAGAGAGATTTTGGGCAAGGAGCCAGATGTTTGGGGAGAAATTCTGAACACTAAAGACAAGTGGAAATATTTTTTTTTTTTTGGTAGTGTGTATTTTTTCCCATTAGTTGCAAGGCTATATTTAGAAGAGAGGGGGGGAGAGAGAGAGAGCGCGAGAGAGAGATTAGGCATTTCTTCATATTCTGTAGTCACTCCAGTTGTTCTGCTTATAGGAACAGATGTCTCTCTCCTGGGGCGATAGCATTCAGGTCCACGAGGAAATTTTCTTACCGGCAGCTCCTCTAACATAGAAGGGAGATCAGGCCAGAGGTAAGTCAGTCCGTCGTGGAGGAATACACTGCAGGGACCACTGCAGGGAATGCCTTGGGATTTCAGTCAGAGAGAGAAAGGGGAGGTGTGGGATCAGAGAGGTGGCAGTGGGGCCTGGGGGGGAATCACTGGAGACCGGACCCCAATTCCAGAGTGGAAAGCATGGCTATTGCAGTAGGGAACCCTGGCAGGGATGATGGGGGAGAGGATCCTGCACTCAACACGTGGATGAGCAGCTCGGGAAGCCCCTGGCTCTGCTCTTGGGGTAAGTGTGGAAGCTCATCAGGAGGTGCCCAACCTGGAGAGGGGCTTTCCCCGCTGTGATCTTCTCTGTTTTTGAAGTCTGGGGCAGTGCTGTGGTATTTGGTTGCTTCCCGAGGAGATGGGCTTGATAAAAAGTGTGCAAAGGTACTGGTTTTCCCTTATTGAAAAGTACTACGGCAGCTCTTGTGAGGAGTGGGGTGATGTCTCGTTTGTATCTGTCTGTTCCCAGGCATAATGAAATTTGGGGAAAATGCATTCAGGCAGGGTTTGGAAGCCAGGAGAGGAGACAGTGCACTGCCGGGCACGGGATGAGCTGTGGCTGGGGATGTTTTACCTCTGTTTGGCCGTGCAGGAGGGTGTGAGCTCAGCTCTGGGAAAGATGCTGTTTTCTTTCTCTGAATGTGCTTGCTGGGTCAGTCTGAGGAGAAACAGGTCCATTCCAAGGTCCTTAGCCAGGTTCCTTCAGAAATGCCCCCTGCTTTCATAGCAACACGCCCGCTAACAGCTCAAAGTTTTTCCAGGTTAACCTGGAAAATCCAAAATTTGCAAATCCCTGAAAGCACAGGGAGCACAGTGCCTAGCAAAAGAAACCACAGAAACCAGTCTCCAAAAGGGTTAAGATCTGGTTATCCAACCTGGGATGCCTCAAAAAAAAAATGTTGCTCCCTGGCCGGGTCTCCCATCTCACTGCATCCCCTGGGCCAAGCCCAGGCATGGCTCTGTGCCTCAGTTTCTCCCTGCAGCCAAGAGAGCAGCATGGCTTGAAGCGAGCACTGGGCTGCAGAGCTGCATCCGTGGCAGGTTTGGCTGCTGCTCATCTCGCTGCATCACCCCTTCGTCCCTTCCTGCATTCGCGTCATCTCCCTGCAGCATCACCTCTTCTGTCCTGCATCCTTGAGCCATGCGGGACCCCAGGTGTTCCTCAGCAGCAAACCTCTGTTGCTCTGTCCTTCTCAGGCTTTTTGCCAAGGGACAGAGGAAGCAGATAAAGGCAGAAAGAGGGAAAAGTGCTCAAAGATTGCTAAATTTGCAAATTAAAAAGTTCCCTTTCGAAAGCAAGCAGCAATGCACAGGCCAGGTGTTTCTCAGTTTAATCTCCCGCGATGTTTTTTGCACTTGTCTGTAAAGTTCCTGTGTGTGCCTATATGGCAATTTTCAACGCAGGGTTCTCCTTGCACACAGCCACCATAGCTGTTATTCCAAACTGACATTTCTAGCACTTTGTCCCAGGCACCCTTGAAATGCTAGATGGATTACTGTAATCCCAATAAAATCAAACGCATTTTTCTTGTACCGTTACAACCTCCCAAGAAGACAGGCACAAATCCATCTCTACTGGCTGGACTTATAAAACTCCAAATCCACATATTTTTTTCCAGATCTAGCTTTTTAAAAAAATTTAAACCCTCTTGGAAAAAATAAAAACTCCCAAAAAAATAAGTGCTTTTCCCTCACATTCTACTGGTCCACAAGGGACAGAGAGGGGTACAGGAAGGAAGTAATGCTCTGATTTCTCTGAAAATATCAGAGCTAGAAATACACAGTGTCTATTGCAGCGATGTCACTCCATGCTCCCTCGTGACAGATGGCACTCGGTACTAGCCCTGACAGGCTATGAGATGTTGGTCTTTTAAATGCTAACAGCATGATTTATAGAGCATTCAGCAAGACAATATTTCTGTCACTCCAAGGACAAGATCTGGTAATGCAGGAAAGAGGGACATGGAAAACGCAGTGGTATCAATAAGGCATTGTAGACGTCTAAAGGTTTCAGGAGGGATTTTTCTACACAGTGTGGTACAAAGAAGCAAGTGGAGGCGTAAACCCTTTATTAGCACTTTAAGGTGACCAGTACTAGCAAAACTCATTAGAGATGTGCTGAAGGACCTCTGGGTGCCCACCACTGCTGGGTACACATGTGCAGGTCCAGAGAGGCAATGTATGTACAATCCCACTTCTTTGTTTGCTTGTACTGGTACATCTGGGCTCCTTCTTTCAAAGGTTGAGGCATTACTGCTGCGAATGGGCAGAGAAGAGGTATAAATGCATAAGAAATCTGCCAGCACGTGAATTTCCTGCTCTGTGTATCTTTGGGAGCTTTGTTCCATATTTTCCGTGCATGCCTAGGGGAGGGCTGGGGGAGGACCATGCAGATCTTTCTGGACGGGTGGTCCTTGACTTTGTTTTAAGCAGCAGGCTCAAGCCTACATGCAGAGAGTGGGCATCTGGGCCAAGACGAGTGGCCTTCCTCCCATCTGGGTCACTTTGCTCCGTGAAGAAGAGGAATGCAATTCGGAGAGTTGCGCTCTCCCTCTTCTAACTGGCAGTGATCCCTCATCGCCTAGGATGACCTGTTGGGTTAAATCATTGCTTCAGCACCCACAGGCTATTGCTTGTCCCAAACTGAACCAGGCATCTGGGTTCCTCACTCTCAGAAGACCTGATTTTGGTCTTAGGCTTGCTGGGGAGCATGGGGTCCACTCATGTGCACACAGAGCATTGAACACAGCACGGTGGGTGGAGCTCCGATCACCACTCACCATCCACAGCAGGGTCTTGGAGATGAAGGACCACATGTAGACTAACTGGGCACATCAGGCAGGAAGCAAATGTCTCAATAGCACATCAGCAGCACCAGCCCAACAACCAACATCGCACTAGCCTCCACACATCCTTAATTTGTGATAGCTTACATGACTTGAAGGACAGCCCCTGGCTATGCCTGGGACTGGACATCTGAGTTTTTCTTCTGGCCAGATGGAAAATCTGATTCTCATGGGCAACTTGAGAGATGGGGGCTGACCTCTTCTCCCTGGTGACAAATGATAGGACAAGAGGAAACGGGTTCAAGTTATGTCAGGGCAGGTTTAGATTAGATATCAGGAAATATTTTTACACTGAAAGGGTTATTAAACATTGGAACAGGCTGGCAGGGAGGTGGTGGATTCCCCATCCCTGGAGGTGTTTAAGAAAAGGGTAGATGAGGTGCTTAGGGACATGGTTTAGAAGGGGTTTTTGTCAGGGTGGGACTTGATGATCTTAAAGGTTCCTTCCAACCTCAACAATTCTATGATTCTATGATTCTATGAACTTTGGAGACGCAAAAGTCAGCAGCGGGGGTTAATCCCTCTTGCTGTTGTGCAAAGTAAAGTTCACATCTTTCTCCTTCCAGACAAAGGCTGTAATTCAAACATCTGGACAAATTAGGAGTTGCTGGCCATCACGATCTTCATTACATGTGGGCAAGCATGCCATGGCTGACCAGTGCAGACACCAGGCAATTAGCTATCATCTGGCCCCAGTCAGGCTGGTTTTGCCATGAGAAAGATATGATTTGATGTAAATCTGAAATTATTTCACTTCAGGAAAAAAACAGAGAGGCAGGCAATGCTCTCTCTTTGCAAAGAAGCCGTCCAGCCCTCTTTACAGTGTTTCAATGCCAAAGCAATTGTGAATTTGCAGATAATAAGACCTAAATGAACGGATGTGTTGTGGAGAGCGATAGCAAACTCCTTGTGGGTTCATAGTAGAGGAAACAAGGACACTCTCAATATCTATTTGTGTGTCAGCTCCGATTCCCTCTATCTTCCTCATGTATTTCAATCTGTTGGCTATTTTCAATCAAAATTTGGCAGAAGGGAAAGATCACTTCAATTTTCAGGAAATTAGGCAGCAAAGAGAGGAGAAAGTGAAACAAGTGTCAGAGCCAGGGGAAGAGCCTGAACGTGAGTGCTCATTAAGGCAGCCAAGTGTCCACATGGGAAGAAGTTATAATAAGCATCTCAACCAGGGCAAAGCATTCATCCAGCCCTGCAAGCCACTGCAAGACATGAAGCCATAAGAAAGCAGGTGTCATTTAATCTGACACTCACAGAACTACGTGGTTTGTGTCTCCAAAGCACCTTTATTTTCCATGGCATTGGAAGGGAAGGAATAATCCAACTCTGCAGTTGGTTTTACTATTTCCAACTACAATTCCCCAGCAGTTGGGTGTACCGCCACCCTCAGACCTCAATGCCCAGGAACCAAGTGAGAGCAGAGATCTGATGCCCTCAAATATAGGATCTTCCCTGTCCAGGGAGGAGCCCCTCAGTGACCCTAAAGCCCCATTTCTGCTTTAGGGTCAGATGTTTCTCCCATGGACATTACTTCCCTTCTCACAGCCTGAGGGCTAGATGGGCACAAGATTTTCCCTCTCAGCAGCTGGATTCATTCCCTTTCTCTCCCTTTCTCCCTCAGTTCCCACTGTCAGCAAAGCCACCCTCCCCAGGCTGAGCATGAGGCACGCAGAACAAGATCTACCACGTATAGGGCAAGGTCCTTGACATGCACAAAAACACCATATTTGGCCAGTTTGAGCCAGAGTTGAGTGAGAGCTTGCCAGAAGAATCATACAATTTAAACTGAAAGAGAGTGAGTTTAACCCTTCATTTATAAATACGATGATAAATCACCCAGGGAACTTTAAACACGGAAAGGCTGCAAAGCTAAACACACGCTGCTGCCATCCCAGGCAGCAGAATAACGCTAGCAGGCAGGACAGGGTGAGGGGGACAGGGGAACGACAGAGGAGCCAGGTTGCCATGTTAGGTGCAATGATTAAGGACAGGGAGATGAGAAAAGCTGTTTATACTAAATACCACATGTTCGCGTCTGTTAATGTCCTTTTCATCTTTCCGATTCCAGAGCATGGCTCTTGTTCTCTGTCTCTAGGTCTGCACACAGAGATCCTATCTGCACACACCAATAAATAACTCTTTTGGAGAGCAGTTAGGACAAAGCTCAGTTGCCTGACCTGCCTTTTCTTTTGTATCCCGTTATTTGAATTGCTGAACCAGATCCAAAAAGTCCCCTGTGTCAAAGAAGTGAACCCCGTTAACTTCAGCAAGTGGAGGGTAAGGCTTAAGGCAAGCAAAAAGTTGGGTGGAACGAAACATGGGGAACATCCTCCTGGGGCAGACATAGCATTGAGCTGCCCATTGTAAATGAACAAGTGCGATGCCAAGCAGCGAGCGAGGGAGGGAAGAGGCTGCAAGACCTGGTTTCAGCCCGGTGACCATCTGTTTCCTATTTGGCCCAAGAATGATGGAATTGCTTGTGTCACGCAACAACGAGAAAGTATTTCAGAGCAAGTCCCCCTCTCCCAGTGCTGAGCAGGGACCTTTATCAGAACGAGGGAAACCAGGTCAACTTCCAGTCTCCGTCCCTCCCCTTATCCTGTTTCTACCCAGATGCCTGCTGTACTTTTAAGGAAATGCTACCCACAGTCTCCCAGCCAGACAGACAAAATCCAGCCGGAGAGGTATAATATAACAGCATAGGCCAACTGGCGCGGTCAGACGGCGCTCAAGAAGGATGCATGTTTACCCATCTTGGGCTTTGCAGACTGGCAGCTCCAAGAAACACGGATCGCATGGAAATCTGGGGGGCTGAGAGCTAAATTAGGCAAGAAGAAGGCTGAGCTCCAAACTCTGTGAAGGTTTTAGGAAGGGAGTTAGCACAAGGGCTCTTTGCTCTGTTAGCAAAGGTGATTGCGGTTCTTATAGCCCTGCATAAGTTCATGCCACAGCTGTAAGCAATAAATAGTATGAAAAATAGCAAAATAAAGGTTTGCAGAGGCTGCAAAGCTTCACATGTCTTTAGCCATGACCCTCACTGGCTGCTATATGGCACCACTCCACGGTGATGGGTAGCTGAACTGACTCACTTTAACACCTGCATGAGTATTTCTGATGGCAGAGAGAGAGACCTAGTTGATGTAATTTTTTGATGGGGGACTAGAAGGGCTGGGCAGAATTGGAAATCTTTGGAAATGTTTGCTTTTTCTCAGACGTGAGGTCACGCTGCCATTCTGGGCCTTGTTCAGCCTGCTGCAAAATGGGGCAACGTACCTTTGTCAAGTGCTTGGAGGCACACAATGGAAAAATATGTAGTAGCTGTTAACCAGGGGTTTGGTCCAGCTCCATCTCATTAAAAGCATCCAGAGGAATGCTGCTGCTTTGCCAGTACAGCTCTCCATCCCCTCTGCTTGTGAGCCGTGGGATGAGGGCAGTCCCCCAAAGAAAGGAAAAAGCCATTTACCCAAACATCCAACCTAACTATTTGATTAGAGGAAGACTTTTCCCACTGCAGCCTAAGAGGCAGCATTTCCATAGCCTGTCAGTGAGAAAATCTTCAGAATTAACTAAATTTTTTGGGACTTCTTTCATGTAGTTGCTTGGATTTTGAGTTTAGACAGGGCAGTGACAGACTGGGGAACAACACGAACTCTAATTCAGCTCCTCCCTTGCATATTTAATTTGGCAACGAGAATACTACCTGGATTTTAGCTGTTTACTATATCTGGAGTTTATTCCCCTGCACATGGGCCTCAGTGGCTATGTAAGAGGCTATGTAAGTCATCACGCTGTATGTGCTGATGATTTTAATTTCTGTGTATGGATGGTACTCATAGCGGATCTTTTTCTATTAGTCTGTAAATTGTCCTACATACCTCGGTAGAATTAGTGAGGATTAGCAACTTTTAAATGCATTTTGAGTTACTGATTCCACTGAGGCAGGAAAGGAAAAATGTAAGACGAATATCAGGTGTTCACGATAAAGGATCTGAGCCTGAAGAAAAATCTCCCAGCAGAGGCAAGCTGCTAACAAGATGTAAAATCAGAGCAAACGGCTACTGCCTTAGAATTACAATAAGAACACAAATGCATACACAACTAAATACAATCTAGGGCTTGCTAAGGGATAGGATGGGTGATTTTGTCTTCTCCCCTTGCTCAACTATCTGTATGAACACAGATATACAAGCTTACTCTGCACCCAAGGGGAAAACAAGTCTTTATTTCTTGGTTTGCACTGGTGCAATGTCCTCCACAGTGCTCTTCTTGACGGCATCTGCAAAGAGAAATCTGGGAGCAGATCCAGGCATCTGCTCCTTCCCGTTTGTTTTTGTAATTAAAGAGCAAAACAAACAAACAGGGAAGATCAGATGGTGAGAATATTAGAAAATCATTAGAAAACGGGCCAGCATTCTGCATTCTCCCCATGCATCTTTCTCAGGTGCCAGACTTTGCAAATCCGCTGCCTTCAGCCAGTCTTGGGCCCAGTTATTCCTCTTATTCACTGAGAATGGGCTGAGCACAAAATTTAAAGAGACAAGACTCTCCCTTAGGAGTCCACAGGCCCTATCAGACATAGACAAAATAATATGAACATGTGTGCTACTTTGGCTGCCACCGGAGTTCAGTGCGGGGTGAGGTAATCTGGTCATTCCTGAAATACAAGATGTTCCAACCTCCGGTTGCTGCTGGAGATGGCCTAAGTGCAAAAGTGGAGACAAGTTAAGATTGCTCCTCTTTGCCCAGAAGTTCTTTGGGACATCACAGGTGGTCTGACCTCAGAGTTCAGTGTTTCAGTCCCACAGCATGATCCAAGACTGGGTTTGACCTAAGGAGGGCTTTATGGTTGATAACTGGTCATTCCAATGGACAATTTAACTACTTGGGCTTGAGTGGCTACCTAAACAGAAAAAATTGCCATTTGAATACGTATATCCTTCTAAGTTCAAGGATATTAAAACCCAGCTTTTTTCTTTCACACTACTTCCATAGATTAGATGAGAGGCAAGAAAAAACTAGAGCAATCATCAGACTCCAGGCCAAGAGACCTGAGGTCAATGATGATGGCAATGTCACTTCTCCAAGAATTTCCAGAGGGAACTTCACACCTGGTCCTATAAAATCTCAGTCCTGATCTCTGCTTTTGCTCAACACATGTTCTGCTTCGTGCTCACCTGGCTGGAATGAACCATGCAGAATAACCATGACTAGGCTGTAGCATCCCATGAGGACACTTGATCTGCAATGATGACCATTTACCAAATATATTTAATTCCCAGCCCTCTCCAAAGTAAGAAGGGTCAGGAAAGCACCCACACTTTGGTCACTCGGTCCTCCATAGAAGCCTGCCTGGCCATATCCCATGACCCCATTCACCAGTACAGGCTGGGAACTGCTCTACTGAAAAGGACATGGGTGTTATGGTGGGCCTCAAGCTGAAAGAGAACCACCAAGCAGTGTACATTGCAGACAAGGCAAAGTACATACCGTGCTACACTAGGAGATTCGTGGTCAGCAGATGGAGGGGAATTATTACCTCCATGGATTCATCACTGATGAGCTGTCTAGTTTGGAACCACATTGTTCAGGGGAATGTTGAAAGACAGGAGACAGTCCAGCAGAGGCTTTACCAGGACAGGAGGAATGCACCAGTAGAGCATGAGACCAAACAGATGGAAAGTGGCTTTGCAGAGGACTTGGGGGTCCTGGTGGACGCCAAGTTGCACATGAGCCAGCTTTGTGAGAAAGAAGGCCAACAGCCTCCTGGGTTGCCTTAGGAGGAACATTGCCAGCAAGTTGAAGGAGGTGATCGTTCCCCTCAGCTCAGCACTGGTGAGACGTATCAGGAGTGCTGTGTCCAGCAAATGCACAGAGACTTTGGAATCTCTTCTCTCAAATCTCAGTTCCCCAGCTCTTTATTCCAGAGGTCTGGAAGCCTTCTGCTTTTGTCAGGAGGTGCGGAGGAGTTCAAGAACTTGAGAGTTATGGCCAGCGGGGATTTGTAGTTCATTAGCCCTAGAAGCAAGCTTTGGTGGCTAGGCAGGGAAAGGCCTTGGCACTTGTCAGGTGGGCTCGGAGCTGCTGTGATGCTCTCTGGACCCACTTAGGACTGTCCCTGCAAACCATTTTCTTCTGGACAGCAGGAACTCTCATAAAGATCCACTTTTCACTGTAAGGCTTTTGACCTAGGTAGCTTCCTCCTCCGCTTTGTACACAGCCACCAGCAGCTTGAAGCATCTGACAGGCAATGGGACACCTTCGATCCATCCTCCCAATCCCCATAAGAAGCAAAAAGGATAGGTGCAGGCAGAACGGCAGCTGCCAGAGGATGGGACATGCTTGGGGGTTATTCAGACTCCCTTAGCAATTCAAGCCTTCCTCACTGAGACACACTGTGGTTCCTATGAGGGCTGGAAGATGTTTGCAGCTCCTTGTCTCCTAGCCCTTCCACACTTGGCTCTTTGGTAGCAGGGAATTTCAAACCCTCATAACTCAAGCCTTTCAGCATCATTCTCTGCTGATTCAGGCTGATTTTTTTAACCTCAAAGTCCTGCTCAGCCGCTTTGAGATATTCCAGACATTTTTCAACCATTTATTTTTATTGAAACCAGCCAAGTCTCTGTATATATTGGGCTTTTTTTTATCTTTTTAATATACAAATCAGTTTAAAATAGTGTGTAAGTCAGGAATGATTTGCAAATTAAACTGTCAAACCCTGGCAGGAGTAGTGGCTGACGCCCTTGGTTTGAAATCTCCCAGCTGCTGTTGCTGTGTGTGCAGATCTCTAGAAGATGCCACACAACCTGCTTTTGTTTTCTTGGAAAATTCAGTGATCTTTTGATTTGAGGAAAAACTTACAGTTCCTGAAAATGCTGCTGCCTGTAACTCTTGAATGGGATCACCTGGACAAGGGAAGGGATGTGATATTTTAGGAGTCAGATGCTGGGGCTATGGTTGTGCCAATAGGTTGGGCAAATGTCTTCTGTCTGCCAGCACTATCCTGCTCCTATGGCAGGGTAGGAAGCACCTTCAGTCAAGAAGAAGCTGTTCCAGTGGAGAAAGGACTCAAAAGAATAAGTGCCATGTTCAGGAAACAAGACTTGGTAGGAGCCTCATATTGGCCTGACCCTCCCTGTCACAGCAGAAAATGGCCTGTGCCCTCCATGAGCATCGAAGCACCCTGCTTGGACTCAGCAGCACTCCCTGTTTCTCTGGGCCATTTGACAACTTGACCCTGTGTAGGTCCCCTCAACCTTCCCTTCTCCTTTGCTCCTCTTGGACGAGTTCACTTCTCTGTTCTTGCTCAGGCCTTAAAACTACTTTTGCACAGGGCAGAGGAAGAGAAACTTGACGTGGGGATTGTGCATCTTCTCCAAAGCATGCATCTAGAACAACTGGAAGCAGTAATTATAAACCCAGGTATTTTCCTAGCAATTATCGGTAATTCCATACGGACAGATGAGACACTCGGAGAGTACAGCAGTATATATAACTACTGAATATGTTGATTGAGATGTTCTTAGGTGACAATATTTAGAGCTCTAAGGAATGATGACATAACCATCAATATACCTCTGTTTCTTTTCTTCCAGATCACTGGGAAATCAGCGACCATGCCAACCTCTTCCACCCAACTGCCAGCCCTTGACTCTATGAATGCCACCCAGCAACCCAACTCCAGCATCTACTTGTTCTCCAAGTTCATCCACCCCGACAAAGAACTGTACACAGAATTTTACAGCCTGTGGATTGCCCTGATGATAGTCAATGCCATCATTTTCCTTGTAGGTGTTGTGCTGAACAGCTTGGCGCTGTATGTCTTCTGCTTCCGTACCAAGACAAAAACCACCTCTGTTATTTACACCATCAACTTGATTGTTACTGATCTCTTGGTGGGCTTTTCCTTGCCCGTCCGGATCATCATGTTCTATAGTGCAGGGGACTGCCTGAATTGTTCCTTGGTTCATATCTTTGGCTACTTTGTCAACATGTATTGCAGCATCCTCTTCTTGACGTGCATCTGCGTTGACCGCTATCTGGCAATTGTACAGGTGGAGGCCTCACGTAAATGGAGGAACCCCACCTGTGCCAAGGGGATCTGTGTCTTCATTTGGATCTTTGCCACTGTGGTGACTTTCTCCATCCTGACCATGGCAATACAGTTTGCTGAGTGCTGCCTCTCCAAGATTCTGGTACTGATGGTCTGCGAGTACTTCTTCCCCCTCATCATAATCATCTTCTTCACCACCAGGATTATGTGTGCTCTGTCCAAGCCCAGCCTCATGCACCAGAGTCGGGAGAGGAGAATGAGAGCTGTGCAACTCCTTATCACCGTCCTCATCATCTTCATGATCTGCTTCACTCCTTTTCACGTGCGCCAGGTAGCAATCTCCATCAACACAGGCATGCCCCATGACGTCAGCCTCCTCGTCTACCATGTGACAGTGACTCTGAGTAGCCTCAACAGCTGCATGGACCCCATTGTCTACTGCTTTGTGACCAATAACTTTCAGTCGACCATGAAAAACATCTTCAGGAAAACCGAGCCAGAGCAAACCAGTGTGGACATCCTGGGTACGAACAAGAACTGCAAGGGCTCCAATGCAATCATCGCCTTCTCAAACACAATAGGAAGCCCTGTGAGCTTGCCGTCACCAAGCAGTGTCCAGATATAACCAACATCTGATGGAACACACTGCAGTAAACCAGTGTAATGATGCTGGAATATTACTAGGATGCACGGTACTGTTGTCTTTGACGTCTTTGTTTTTTAGGCTGAGGTTCAGAATGACGGTAGTGGAATGTATTCCTCAAGAACACTGTGGTCTGTTTGGAAAACGGAACTCGCAGTGCTATGTGTTAGTACCAATACAGAAGAGAGTCTATTAATTACTGTTCCCAACAGGAAAGTTTTCTTTGTATTTTAATACAGACATTTTGCTAGCAACAAATTCTTTACTGTGTTTTTTTGTGTGTGTGTTTGACATTGTAATGCAACACTCCTAGGGTGACTTAGAAAGCAGGTAATTCGTTTTGGGCCCTGGGCATGTGCTTAAGAGTAAACGATAAGACAGATATTTCCAGAGCTATCCACTACAAAGATTTTAGATGTCAATGGAGAGGGAGAGAAAGTATTCCAACCCACCTGTCACGCATAACCAATTTGTTTCTGAAAAGGTTTGAACCTTCTCAGGGAAGAGAAGTCAAGTAGTAGAGTGTCCTCTGACTATTTCAGCCATAAGAAAAAAAATACACGTTCATACATGTTGTTTGAGCTTGTGGAGAGGTTAAGGATATGTTCCACCTTCATTTGGATCACTAAATCCCCTAAACTGCAGATAAGCATACAAAAAAGCTGTGAAAATGAGCATGCTTTACAGCAAAGTCTGCTGTTCTGCTCTCTTTCCCTGAAGAACAGCCAAGATGAAAAGCAGAACCAGACTACAATGCTATACTACTCTTGTTCGATTTTTCTTCCTGGCATGTTGTGAAATCAAGGCTTGCTCTCCTAATTCCCACTATCAGTCCATCCACTCTGTCACTTAAATGCTGATGCTTCCAAGGACAGAAAAAGAATCGATCTCAGGCATCCACGTTGAAATCCACCCCAGTGTAGCCTCTAGGATGATTTAAGAGACATGTTTAAAAGGTATGTGAGGCTAAGCATGCCAGAAAATTCTGTCCACAATGGTGGGTAAATGTTTTAGATCACACCGTACCAATTATCCTAGGAAAATAGCACAACCTGTAGCATGAACAGCAATAATTGGTATAACTCCTCCATGTCTCCTCACTCACATGCCTGTTGCCCCTCCATCTGGAAGACTACCATGAATTCGTCAAGTCTAATGAGCAGCTTTTCTTGGCACTCAATGGTGTTAGCATCCAGAACAGAAGGCTTTATAGTTGGTCCAAGCTAGGGCATCCTAGAGTACTCTGCTTCCCATGGGACAGCCATCTCCATTTCACAGGAACACAATGTAATCAATGCTTCCAAATGCCTCTTGCAACTGAGTTTGCAAGAGTTTCCCCTAACCAATCCAATGGTAATAAATATAGAACATCACTGCAATACAGGGATCTATCCAGAGAAGAGTAGAGTTGTTCCTAGGAGCACTGGGTGTCCCAGTTCCTCTTCCAGGCAGTGGAGTCCATGGAAAGCAATTCAGCTTATGGAAGCCAAGACGTCCCAGCTGAGTGACCCTGACCTCCACACTGCCTAGGTCTCCAGGGATATAACAGGACGCCAGACATCACCTGCATGCATCTTAATCCAGCATCAAAGTCCCCAAAGGAATGACTCAGTTGCCAATAGGCCAGTGCATAATGCTATGATAGGTATGATGGAATGTCAACCCCCCCTCCAGCTCCTGCTGCACAAGATTGTGGTTCTCCTGCAAGTCCTACACTGTCCTGATGGCCCTACCCTCAGGTATCCCATAGCATTCACTTCTGTTTCAGCAGCGGAGTCTTGTGCCTGAAATAAAATGATCTATCTGGAATCTATCTGGAATCTACACATGGGCAGTGTTCAGTCAGCTACTGCAGGGACCAGCAGGCCTCACACAGAACATCAGGATGATGCTGGTCCATTAACTCAGGCTCTTGATGGTCCTGGGGCACAGCAATTGCCATTGCTGATTATGTGACCTCTTTGAGGCTTTCCCAAGCAATAGAGCTGACTCAATCCCCTTTTGCTGGGAGCTCTATTCCTCTGAAGTGGATTTTCCTCCCAAGAGGTTGTGAAAAGGGCCACCAACACTGTGGCACTACTCCACGGGATGGAAGACTATTGTCCTGATCACCGTTTCACATTCTAGACGTGACCATGAACACGGTGAGCCCTCCCAGGGCCCAATTGTACTGTGTTTTCCTTCTGCCTCATCTATTTCCTTATTCATCTATAAATCACTGACATGGGCACCTAACAGCCAATGCCACCTTCTCGGCAGGTCTCTGTTAAATGACACAGCAGCACACGTGGATTAGGCTTTAACTTCTCAGCCAAGCTGGACGCTTCACATCTCTGCCACCATTTTCCACCAGCCCCTCATTTGGAGAAAATATTTTATGCCTCAAAGGTCTACACTTCCCTGCAAATCCCAAAAAAATCATGCCCACCAGCCCACAGCACACTCTCAGACCTTTCCATGCCATGTTTGTAATGAAAATGCATGTCACGTATACAGAGCTGTTAAAAGTACTGTCTTTTGCCAAGACTACTTCAGAGAAACAGGAGGAAAAGTGCAGGATCAGTGCGGAGCTTGTTTCAGGATTTTTTGTTCCAACGAGCTACAGTTTCACACCTCCCTTTATTTTGCTATCGACAGTATTTTTGCCATATACAGAAATGTTTTAACATCTTTCTCAGTGTGGTTGCTTATTTGAGGTCAGTATAAAGTCTCTAAGATTATTTGCTTATATTTTTAAGTTCCTAAACAGGGTCTCGGTTGAAGATCTGTCTTTCTGCTGTAAACTTAACTTGTAGTAGTCTGAATTCCCTTCACCATCAGTGTATTATTCACTCCCCATAAAGGCTACCTGAGACTGGATAATTCTCTTTATTTGATAACGCCTATTACCTTGTCCAGAGCTTCCAGTTGTCCTTCTTCATTTCATACCAGGTCCAAAGCAAGGTCTGGTCCCTTATCAAGGACACGGTCTCCAAAAATTGGAAAGAGGCTAAATCATTCCCAGAGTAGCCTATTTTTCAGTTACTTTTACTGGTCTCTGTTTAATCCATATTGTTTACAAATAGAATTATAGAATGTGTTGGGNCGCAGCCCTCCTGTGGACTCGCTCTAACAGGTCCATGTCCTTCTTGTGCTGAGGGCTCATCTTGCTTTTCCTCAGGATGCAGCACTTGCTAAAATTCTGTCCTATTTAAAGCGACCCATTTCTGCACAGGGCACAATGTTGAAAATCAGTATTGAAAACTCAGCTGTCATCAGAAATAGTCTTCCCAATGGCAGAGCTTTGGTGGGCCCCTTTCACCTGCCAGTTCTCATTGCTGCTGATGCCTCCCTCAGTTTTTATTAGGAAAATTTTTTTTACTGAAAGAGTTATCAAGCATTTGAACAGGCTGCCCAGGGAAGTGGTGGAATTGCCATCCCTGGAGGTATTTAAAAGACAGGTAGACGTGTTGCTCAGGAACATGGCTAGCAGTGGTTTTGGCAGTGTTAGGCTAATGGTTGGACTTGATGCTTTTAAAGGACCCTTCCAAATTTGACAATTCTATAATTTTATGATTCTATTCTGTGTTTCTGGAGACTGGAGCCAGGTCTGTTGCCCCTTGACCTGCACCATCCCTCTGCTCAGGGTATCTACTGGGGTTGCCTCTTAGTGACCACCAACACAGGGATTGCAATAGTCCTGCTCCTACCCCAACCTGCCCTTTCTCGGATGAGAACAGCACAACCAAAGCCACGCACAACACAACAGAAAAGCCTCCACGGGCAATGTGAGTAACTCCATGCATCATTAAATACACACAGAGACTGTTAAGGTAAAGCACATACAAGTCAGCTTTTGCAGGGCAGTCTTTAATGCAGAGTATTTAAAGATTTAGATGCCAAATTCCCCATGGTTTCAAACTAAATCAGGCACTTAACAGCCTTTGAGGATCTGGATCATTACCCAGAGGCTGAAAAAGTAATAGGGATGGATGGGCATTGAGCATCATGCTACCACCATCAAGTCTGCGATAGACTGAATGCAGCGTTCCCTAAAGAGCTTAACAGCAATAAAGAGCTCTGTAAAAGCCCCGACCTTTCAGGGGAATTACAGCATTCATTCCTCTTTGATGTGCTGTGGTTCTCTTGTGCATCTAAAATCCTATAAAGTGAATTAGAAATATCCTCTTCTACCAGCTGCCCAGAGGCTAGCAAAAAAAGACCGTGAAAAATCTCACATATATTTCTTGGGATCTCAGCCATTCATGTGACAAGAGATCTCTGCTAACCATGAGCTCACCCGCCCGAGTCACAACATACAGATGTCTGTCATCTTGGCATGCCAGGGGGTGGGTATCCGGGAATAAAGTTTGGTCTCTTTCTCTCCCTGCTCTGTCTCACCTGCATTGCGTCCAGCACAGCCCACGTTTCAAAGCACTTCTCTCTTTGCAAGGCATTTCCTATTACAGACCAGAAACCTGTAGCGAGGCAGAGGTGCAGAATCCCAGCCCTCAGTCACAGCTGGGCCCAGCAAAGCTGAAAAACTCCAGTTCTGCACCAGAAAAGGAGCCCCTGGGTCCACACACGGGGCTATCTGCCAAACCAGCTTCCTCCTAAGCTCTGAGCAAGCTCTGCCTTCCCTCCACAACCATCTTGAGAACTGCAAAGAGTAAAGAGCACAGCTATGCGCAAAGATAATTTCTTCCTTCTTTGTCCCTCTGGGGTTTGCTGCCCCTTAGATGTGTGCACAACAGTCTCATTAGTCAGCCCAATCAGCATGAACAAGTCCCGTGAGCAGATGTAGGCTCGACTCATGGAAAGGCTGAAGAAAGTGGAATTGCCCACGTTAGGGCTATCAGCACAGGCCACCTGCATCAGCACTGAAGAAACATGGGTCTGTCATCCTGCCTCTTCTGTCCCTGCCGGATGCCTCCTTCCAGGTGTAAGGGCAGGAGTGGCTCTGGGCAAGGATTTGGGAGGAGGAGAAGGCAGGTCAGATCCCCACAGCTGCTCCGGGACAGGGGAAGATGAGGAAGACAACGCGGGGGAACCACAGCCCCAGACAAATAAACAGGGGAAGGAAAGGAGAGGGAGCCAATGGGTTAAACAACAAATGGAGCTCCACGGAGAGGAGGGCTGGTGAGAACACGGATGAGGAGGCTAATACATGGGAAAGTGGCCAGGGAACACAGGCACTTGATATCCAGCAAAGGATGACACAGGAAAACAAGTGAGGGCTTGGCTTGCTTTTTGCCTTCTGGGCATCATTAGTCCCAAATACAGGAGCTCTGAGGAGGATTCCAGTGCTTGGATCAGAGCTGGAAGGCTCCCATTTTAGGAAGAAAAAGCCTAAAAGCAGAGCACTTTATCCCCTTCCTATGGTGAGGCCCAGGAAAGGGACAAGAGTGATCTCCTCACATCTGTCTGAGCTTTTGTGGTCTTGCAGTAGAAGACAGGAATGTCTCCTGTGTGCTGGGAAAGACAAAGAGGGTGCAGGGGGTGCAATGGGGATCGGGTGGGGTGAGTGTCCTCAGGGGCTGGTAGCAGCATCCACTGTGTATGTTGGCTACGTGATGAGCAGGATTGCTGCGGGAAGTGCTGGGTGGTGCTTACACTAGATGATGCCACCTGAAAAGTCACATCACAGCACACATCCCAGGCAGACTTGGAGACTGCAGCATGTTCCCGAGCACAAGAAATGACCAATTACTTCATCACAGCTTTTCGGTGCTTTGTGGTGGGTACTGTTCATCTATTGGCACCTAATAGGGATGCACGGGGGAATATCCACTGCACTACTCACCCACTTCCCATCTCTCTAATCCCTTCTTTCCCATGTGTAATTCCTTTTCCTCATGTCCCCAGTCTGCTCCATCCCTGCTCCCTTTGCTGGAAGACCCTGTCACCTTATGTTCCCAGGTCACCAGGCCTTAACAGAATCATAGAATCAATGAGGTTGGAAAGGACATTTAAGATCATCAAGTCCAACCATTAACCTACCCTGACAAAAACCACTTCTGAACCATGTCCCTAAGTACCACATCTACCCTTTTCTTAAACACCTCCAGGGATGGGGAATCCACCATCTCCCTGGGCAGCCTATTCCAATGTTTAATAACCCTTTCAGTGAAAAAATGTTTCCTGATATCCAATCTAAACCTGCCCTGACACAACTTGCACCCGTTTCCTCTTGTCCTATCATTTGTCACCAGGAAGAGGTCAGCCACCATCTCTCTACACCCTCCTTTCAGGTAGTTGTAGAGGGTGATGAGGTCTCTCCTCAGCCTCCTCTTCTCCAGGCTGAACAACCCCAGTTCCCTCAGTCGTTCCTCGTAAGGTTTGTCCTCCAGACCCCTCACCAGCTTCGTAGCCCCCCACCGGGGAGAAGAGAAGTCCCAAGTCCTGTCATCCTGGTTTTTTGCCATCACAGGGTGTGTAGCCACAAGGCAGCTGCACTCTGAGATGTGCAAGCTGCTATTTCCCTCTGCTGACTGATGGCTGTCATCTACACAATGGACCCATACCAAGCTGAGAAGAGGACAATGAACCAATAGAGACCTTTACCCTGGGCAAAGAACTGGTTCCATCCCTCCTGTGTACCCAGCAGATGTTGCAAAAAGCACCAAAATTTCCCTGGCAGAGATGTGATATTAGAATCGTGGAATCACTTAGGTTGGAAAAGACCTTCAAGATCATCAAGTCCAACCATTAACCTAACACTACCAAGCCCACCACTAAACGGTGTCTCTCAGCACCACATATACACATCTTTTAAATACCTCCAGGGATGGCGACTCAACTGGTTCCCTGGGCAGCCTGTCCCAATGCTTGATAACCCTCTCAGGGAAGGAATTTTTCCTAATTTCCAAACTAAACCTCCCCTGACACAACTTGAGGCCATCTCCTCTCATCCTATCACTTGTTACTTGGAAGAGAGCAACCCCCACCTTGCTACACCCTCCTTTCAGGTAGTTGTAGAGGGTGATGAGGTCTCTCCTCAGCCTCCTCTTCTCCAGGCTGAACAACCCCAGCTCCTTCAGCTGCTCCTCATAACACTTGTTCTCTTGACCCATCACCAGCTTTGTTGCCCTTTGTTGGACATGCTCCAGCAGCTCAGCATCTTCGGACATTCTATAATGTTTTTATAATCTGCTAATACTTGGAAGTATATCAAGGTCTTAGTTCTTGAAACTATCCTTCTTCAAGATGCTTGATGATAGTGTCAGAGACCTGATTAATTTAGGTATGGGTCTGAGTTCTAACACCAGTGATTTTGCTTTTCCTTCACGGCTGTATGCAGAGCTAACAGCCCAGCTCAGGACTGAGGCTCTCCTTTCCAGCTGCCCACGCAACAAGAGCCCGTCAGATGAAATAAAGCTGAGTTTACATGTAGGAGAAAGTCCTTGTTCACCTCATGGCAATCTCAGCGGAAGCTCACAGAGAGGACCTTCTGCTATCCCAATGAGAAGGTAAGTAGCCCTCTCCCAGCTCCATTCCCCTTCTTGTAATTGCCTTAATAAACCCAAGTCTTCATATTGGGAAGCGCAGACGGCTGTCCATCACCTGTCAACACTGGGCCACAGAAAAGTAAAGGGAAATATTTACCATATATGTTTAGTTTAAGCTCCATTAATAGCAAGAAATTAAACAACTGTCAGCCCTTTCTGATCTGCTTTCTTCATTGACTTGACAATATAAGGCCATCTTGGCAACAGCCAACCAAAAAAATGAAATGTGCTTAGGACTACAACGAGAGAAGAAACAAAGGGATAAGTTGGACAAGCATGTCCCCCATCACTCTCGATGTTACGTCCTTTTCACTCAGTTTGAGCTGGACAAAGAAATCTCTTTACCTGCCTCCTTCCAGACCCATCACCCACTCTGTCCGTTTTCTCAGGTAACACATCTGACTTGCAGCTGCTGTAAAAGGGCTAAATGGGATGCGAAATGCTGATGTTCTTTGAGTGCTCTGCTCTTGAATACAAGATGTGATGGAGTTGATGTGGTCCAGCATCTAGGCCTCTTGTAAGAAGGGAAAGGTGTCACTTCAGGAGAGCTTTCTGGAGACCTGACTTGACGTTGCTCATTGAAAGATAAATGTGGGTAGAGAACGGGCTGCAGCGCCATCCCTCGGTGAGCAGATGTGATCCAGAGTTTGGTTCTCTTATGGGTCATGGATGAAGGTATAACTGAGCACCAGTTGACTCTTAGACAACCATGTAGAGATGAACAATGTTCCACAAATGTGTAGATCTGCCAAAATAGGGGGTTTATTTTGGCAAAATATCAATCAAGAGCTCTGATCCAAACATATCACCTTCTCCAACCATGTCACCTTTGCTCTTCTCAGTTAGAGAAAGAAGAGTTCACACAAAGAGGTATTCTTGGGGATACCCTGAAGGTCTTGCCTCTCTCCCTTGCAGAAGACCCCCTGGCTTCTCTTTTGTCTCAGTGGACCCTAACAGGACTTTCCTGACATGGCCTTAAAACAACCAAATAAAATTCCCTCTACACGGTTCAAGCACCCAGGATCAAAATAACAGCCAAGATTTTACTCAAAGCAGCTTTACTTCCATCTCCTCCAAAAGAGGCCTCTAAAAGAGGCCTAGAAGTGCTTGTTTGTCTTTACAGACAGAGAAAAGTGGAGGTTGCTGCAGGTCAGTTAAACAGATTTCCCCGAGAGTCTTGCCCAGGGGAAATCCATATCAGAGTAGGGCACAGCATGAAAGCCTTGGGCCAGAGCCCAGCCATCGGCTCATCCTTCCTTTGATCTCACAGGCAAAAACTCTCCAGCCAGAGAAGGACCCCAATAAATTCACTCGTGAAGCTCATTAGAGAGGAGCCGAGACCAAAGCCCAGTATCCAGCCCCTTGACGTTTTGGATAGCTAAGCCTGCCCAAATCTTGGCTTCCCAGGGCAGGCCTCTCTTGATTGATATTATTTAGAGCTGGAAATGCCGTCCTGCCAGCATCGCTTGGAAAACACAGCAGTGCTCAAGACGCCGGTTCAGACGGACTTCTCTGCACAGCTGCCCATTCGCAGTGCACACGATGGGAATCTGTTGATAGGTTCTTGACAGAAGTTATGGCTTGTTTATCTGGTAGCTTTACTTTGTGCCTCCTACCCAACCCGGAAACCCTTCCTCTTCTAACCTCTTGGCCTGCTATTATATACAGAGTAGTCTACATGATAATTTTGGTAACCATGCTTCATCTTGTGACAAACACTGCGTAAAGCAAACGGATTGGTATTGTCATAATTAAAGCAAACTATTGGGTGGTTTATCTATACAATCCGAACAGTTCTGCCACTGCTAACACGTTACCTGGCCTGCAGAGATTTCAGCAAGCCGCTGTAGAGCGTATTAACCCGTGCAATATCAAACCAGGCACAACGACCCTGCTGCCACCCAAGGCTGAAAGGACTTGAAAGCCCATAGGACTTCTTTCTAGGGTTACCACATGCCTAACAGAGATGAGAAAGCTTCACCCAGTTGTCCCAGCATCAACTCGTTTAAACCGAGCCCCTTTTTCAGAAAAGCGTGCAGTTTTGCCCTAATGTGTCTGTGAGGTTCAGAGAAGATAAACCACCTTCTTTGTCTTTGCAGTGTTACGTTCCAAGCCACAGACATTTACTCTGTCTTTGTCTAACAGATTACTATACCCCCTAATGCCAGATTTTTTTTGTCCCAGCAAAGGTATTTGTAAACAAAACTCCATTCCTGCACTCCGAGAAAAAATAAATTACTCTGTCTCTTCCTATGAGGCATGTTTTCAGGGTCAGACTTTCTGGTGGTTATTTGCTGAGCTGCTTCAGATGTTTCAGCTGCCTTTTTCAAGAAGGGCCATCAGAAAAAGATGGGGATGGGAGACAGAGGGGTGTGAGTCCATCAACTGCTTTAATGCAGGTTAAACTCATTTACACCAGGGCAGATGGGAAGTGATACGGATGGACTGAGAGACACAGCTGACTCTCAAGGACCACGGGACCGCGGAGCTTCTCTGCCCATCACCCAGAGCTCTGGGTCTGCCAGCACCAATGCATATCCTTAACGTTTTTAGCTTCTTTTCAGCCCCTACACTCTCTGGCCAGACCTGCTTAGCAAAGCCCACATACTCTGCATTTGGCAGCCATGTGTGTAGCTTTTCCAAGCAGATGAGGACTGGAGGAGGAAGGGGGGTGATCTCTGCACGTTGTCTCTACAGCTGCCACGTTGAACACCAGCAGCAGCAGCTGCCAGGACAGAGGATGCGGATGCGCTATTTGCAACTTCATGTACACGATCAACAGAGCAGCTGTTTGTCCTGCAAGCTCCTGGGGCGGGGGGGAAGCAAGAAAAATCAATTGGTTCTGCCAAGAGTATCCTGGAGGGTCATTTGTCAGCAATGCTGAAGGAGGGAGTGGGAGAGTCCAATGGGAGAGCCACACAGAGCTGGGTGGGACACCTGCACAGGGGTACCGGTGTGCAGAGCCACGCGGAGAAAGTGTGGGTGGCAATGCAGAGTGTGCATTTCCAGTTATAACCGTGATGGAAAAACAGGTCAAGGAGCCCAGCAGAGACAGCTGCAGGCAGGGAAGTGACAGGCAGCAGGAGCCTGCGGGCCGTTAAATACACCAGCAAATTCCTGCTACATGATGCAAATCAGAGATCACCCAAATCCCAACCCAGCAGCCACCAGCAGCCTGGGGGGATTTCAGTGGAGGGTTTGGGGTCTGTTTGGGGCTGTTCCTGGAAGTCCTTCTCACCTGCAGCTCCAGCGGTGTGGGGCAGCTGGTGACTTTGCAAGAAAAATCACTTTTGATGCCCTGCCCTGGGGTCTGAGAGAGCCAAACACCTGAGGAGACAAACACCTTGAGAAACGGTGGAAAGTACCATAAATCCAAAAGGGACAATTCTGTGCAATGATGCGTTCATGCATGTGTGCACATAAAGAGAGAAAGGAAGGCTTCCATGCGACTGGGGAAAGGAGTTGCAGATCCCCACCATGAGGGTACAAACCCTGAAGAGACAGGGAGAAGAGAGGATGGGGGGGGGGGAAGCAGGAGGGAAACTGAGGCACAATCTCTGCATGCAGTCTCTAGTGAAGTTGTGAGGAGACTATCTACACCACATCCAAAGGGTCTGTGGAGTTTCCCCTTCCTGTGTGTGTCAGGGAGAGCTGCCGGCAGCATGGGCACCACCAGATGACATGAGCAGATCAAAAACACAAGTCAATTTTGGGGGAAGGTTCGCTTTTTAATGCAAGTTCCAAAGGGGAGAGGATCCCTTCGTTCTCTCTCCAGTCCCCTCAAGGACAAAATTTCTTTCCCATACATGGCAAGGTGCAATTTTTTCCCCCACCATCAGCAAAAGTCTTTCACAGATTAAATATGTTTTAACGGCTCTCCAGGGGGGCCTCTCTGCCCAGCTAGCGGTGCGTAAAATCAGAGGAAACAGCCTGCCTGAGGTCTTTCCAGCAACGGGAGAAAAGATAAAGCTGCTGGGGCGCAGGCACAAATATCCTACCGGCTCTTTTTAGACTTGGGCCTCATCCTAGGAAGCGGCTCATCCCTTTTGCCTGTAGCAGGAACAGAGGACGCTCAGCACCAGGCAGGATTGGCATTACACCTGTTCTGGGTGTCACACCAGAACAGGCCTCCTGTTTGCCCTGGGCTCTTTCATCTTTCCAGGCTTTCACAGCTCTTCTCAGATGGAATACATATGATATATAACATATTAATTATAGTTAACGTACACAGTTAATTTTTCCGGAGCCATTCATCAGCCCTGATCCCTCTCTCCAGAGATCAACCCTGCCAGCAGAAGCACAGGAGAGAGGAATTGCTCAAACAGTTGCTATTTTCTGTAAGCCAAAGCGAGACCGTCACTTGTGACATCGAGTCCCCACCCCTGGAGCTATTTAAAAGACACATAGACACGGCACTCAGGTACACGGTTTAGCGGTGGACCTGACAGTGCTAGGTTTATGGTTGGACTCGATGATTTTAAAGGTCCCTTGCAACCTAGACGATTCTATGATTTCATGAGGACGTACGCCCTCTGTACCCTAACAGCACCCACGCTGGGCTGTGCCTGGCCCCAGAGCAGTCAGCGCTGAATGGGGAGTAGGATTTTCACCTAGGTTTCACACTAAAAAAACTCATATATCTGTGTGGGGAAGGGCATAGGGCCATGGCAGGCACACGGTGAGATGTGACCAGGGACAGGACAAGAGGTAACGGGCACAAACTTGAGTATAGGAGGTTCCACCTAAACGTGAGGAGGAACTTCTTTCCCTTGAGGGTGGCAGAGCCCTGGCACAGGCTGCCCAGGCAGGTGGTGGAGTCTCCGTCTCTGGAGACATCCCAAACCCACCTGGATGGGTTCCTGTGCCCCCTGCTCTGGGTGACCCTGCTCTGGCAGGGGGTTGGACTAGATGATCTCCAGAGGTCCCTTACAACCCTGTGATTCTATATGATGGGGTCAAGCTGGGCAGGCAGGTCACGGCTAACAGCTTGACTTTATTTTCGAACTCCGCTCCCAGTCCTCCCAGTCTGTCCAATTCCTCACAAACTTTGCTGTGCCTTTATACTCATGTTACGGTCATTCTCCCCTCTCCTCTCACCCACCCTCACTCACACCAGCACACCCAGTATCAGTGAACTGGAATCCAACTCTTCCTGCACAGAGGTGAGATCCTAAAGTTGGGCTACTCCAGCAACCCTAGAGCTGCTCTGCACTGACCAGTTCGATGTCACGTCACTGTCATCATCCCCTGGATGGGAATCCCCGGCCTTGACCTCCTTCCCGCAGTAGCATCTGGCGTGCCAGCAGCCGCAAGAGGGGACTGTCACAGGAGTTGTCCCCCAGCGTTCCCTTCCCAGGCTTTCTGGAGCATTGCAGAGCGGGTCCACGCCAATTTTGCCATGATTAAGTAACTTTCCCAAGGCCACCTAGGACACACTGCTCAGTCCAGGTGGCTGGTATCCTTGTGTTGCAGGAATTTTTCGATTTTCCCGCGTCTCTTCCCTTCCCACGGGAACAGGATGCCCGGGTGATGAGACGCTGCATGGTATTCTTCGCTCCCATGAGCAGTGCTGGTCACATACACTGTTTAGGGAAATTTTATAAACACATAGAATAGGTTCAAGGGGTTTTTTAATTTCAATTAAACACTTGCGGATCACAAAATGCCAAACTTCTTGAAACACAGCAGTAAATCAGCAGATTTAAACCAGGTCAAGGAATAATTATTTTTTTTTTCCCCCTTGGAAATTCTTTTTTAGTCCTGTAAACTGGTACAGGGTGGGAAGAGGGAGGTTTGCTGAATTTCCCCAAAAGACTTCGCTGACCCACCATTACGCCTGCACCGCACTGATGCAAGGCTGGGAGGATCTGCTTGCACCATCCTTTGCAACAGCTTTTTCAGATACTCTGCAGCAGAATGATTTCAGCAAACAGCAAAATCCATGGCAGCAGCTTAAGAGGCCCAACGCTGCCAGCCAAGTACTGACCAAACCAACCACTGCCCTCTGCCGAACACAGCCCGAAATCCCGGCGGAGCTCCCAAGGGTCCAGAAAATTACGGTTGAAATCCTGTTTTGCTGGGAGGATGGGGGAAACTCAAACTCCTCCCTATCTTAGCTCGTGAATCTCTCCTTCAGGTGAGCTGCCAAAGTCCTGTATTTTGTGGCTTTCATGTCTCAGCCGTGCTACACCGCTGCATCTCTAGGGTATGTTTACATACGCATTCCTACATAAGGCTGCTATTTTGTGCTAAGCACCAAGCCCGCTTTGCTTTTATATCCGGCTGGTCCACCAGCCACCTTGGTTAAGGATTTTGGCAAATGTATAAGAAAGAGAGAAAAGCTTCTCACGAGAATATTCACAGGAGCACATCCAAAGAGGTGAAGGCATGGGGAATGTACTACCTTTGAAGGGAATCACCCACAGAAACCTATTTCTAAGGGACTTTGTGGAGTATCCATCACAAGAAAACAAGCCTGGCACCTTCCTCAAAGGCACACCAACATCCAGCCATGGGCAGGAGGTAAAGTCTCCAGCGCCTGTTCAGCTGAAGGTCACTAGGTAATTGCATGCTTATTTCCACTTCAGAATTTTAATCACTCTCTTGAATAACACAGTTTGGGCTCAGTTTCCTGCAGTGGGAGAGCCCGAGGAGCCTTGAGGGTTACCTCATGCACACCTGGGTGTGCTGGACCCCAGAGAAATCCCTGGTGGGGTTTCCTGGCACTAAGCTCCATCTCACTTCTGGCAATGAACACTGTAGCTTCTGCATGGCCCAGGACAGTAAGGATTTCTTGTCCCCTCCAGAGCCTCTTGTCCACCTGTGCCCAAATCTCTGAGGGTCACTCACCAGTGCCTCCAAGGCAGCCCCCGCATTCAGGCCTTCTGGCTCTGGAGCCGGCAAGGTGACTGCAGATCACAGAATCATAGAATGGTTTGGGTTGGAAGGGACCTTAAAGATCATCCAGTTCCACCCCCCTGCCCTGGGCAGGGACACCTCCCACCAGACCAGGCTGCTCCAAGCCCCGTCCAGCCTGGCCTTGAACCCCTCCAGGGATGGGGCAGCCACAGCTTCTCTGGGCAACCTGGGCCAGGGGCTCACCACCCTCACAGTGAAAATTTTCTTCCTAATACCTAATCAAAATCTACCCTCTTCCAGTTTAAAACCTCTACCTCTCATCCTATTGCTACACTCCCTCATAAAGAATCTCCCCCCTCAGCTTTCCCGTAGCCCCTTTAGGGACTGGAAAGGGCTCTAAGGTCTCCCCGGAGCCTTCTCTTCTCCAGGCTGAACAATCCTAACTCTCTCAGCCTGTCCTCACAGCAGAGGGGCTCCAGCCCTCTGAGCATCTTTGTGTCCTCCTGTGGATCCACTCCAACAGCTCCGTGTCCTTCTGATGTTGGGGTCTCCAGAGCCGGAGGCAGCCCTGCAGGGGGGTCTCCCCAGAGCAGAGCAGAGGGGCAGAATCCCCCCCTCGCCCTGCTGGCCACGCTGCTGGGGATGCAGCCCAGGATGCGGTTGGCTTTCTGGGCTGTGAGCGCACGTTGCCGGCTCATGTTGAGCTTCTCATCCACCAGCATCCCCAAGTCCTTCTCCTCAGGGCTGCTCCCCATCCATCCTCCGCCCAGCCTGTACCTGTGCGCGTACCCTGACCCAGGTGCAGGCCCTTGCACTTGGCCTGGTTGAACTTCACGAGGTTTTTCTCACCGGATGGCCCCTGGTGCTGCTTTTAGCTGCAGACAAGTAAGAAATTGTGCCAGAGCTCACCAGCAAAGTGCCCTTAGGGCAGCACCTGAGGGGGAAAATCGGTGTTTGGCCTCGCCTGGCGGGGCGGGCGGTGGCAGAGAGCTGCGTGTCCGCCCCTGGGGCTCCTCAGCACCCCGGGCCAGGGCCCCACACACGGCCCGGCCCCTTCTCCCTCCTCCTTCTCCTCAGCCGTTGCCCGAGCGGCGAGGCCGGGTCTGGTTTGTGGGCCTCGGCGGGTGGAAGGGGCAAGGCAGGCGGCGGCGCGGGGGAGGCTGAGGGGAGAAGGGAGAGGAGAGAGGAAAGGAGAAGGGAGAAGGGAGAGGAGAAGGGAGAGGGAGAGGAGAAGGGAGAGGGGAGAAGCAGCGCTGCCGCCATGGCCGCCGCGCGGGCCGCCGCTAGATGGCGCTCCGGGAAAGGCCGAGGGCCGCCATGGCGGCGGGGCCGGGGGCGGCGGAGCTCAGCGTCCCCTCAGGGAGAGGACCCGCGGCCCCTCGGTGGCGGGGCTCAGCCCTCCTTCCCCGGGGGCTGAACTCCATGCCCTCCATGACAGCCCGGCGTGTTGGAGGCTTTTGGGAACTGCTCCTGCAGCTGGGAGTGGGGCTCCGGCAAGGCATTGACTGCCGCGGGCAAGGGGAAAACCACGGGGACTATAGTGGTAGCAAAGAATCACAGAATCACAGAACGGTAAAAGTTAAAAAGGACCTTAAAGATCATCTAGTCCCACCCCCCTGCCCTGGGCAGGGACACCTCCCACCAGACCAGGCTGCTCCAAGCCCCATCCAGCCTGGCCTTGAACCCCTCCAGGGATGGGGCATCTACAACTTCCCTGGACAACCTGTTCCAGTACCTCACCGCCCTCGTAGGAAAGAGTTTCATCCTAATATCTCATCTAAATCTCCCCTCTTCCAGTCTAAAACTGTTACCCCTCGTCCTGTTGCTGCACTCCCTGATCCAGAGTCCCTCCCCATCTCTCCTGGAGCCCCTTTAGGGACTGGAAAGGGCTCTAAGGTCCTCCCTGGAGCCTTCTCTTCTCCAGGCTGAACAACCCCAGCTCTCTCAGCCTGTCCTCACAGCAGAGGGGCTCCAGCCCTCCCAGCATCTTCATGGCTTCCTCTGGATCTGCTCCAACAGGTCCCTGTCCTTCTTATGTTGGGGGACCCCGGCTCAGCAATGGAAGCAGCCCAAAGATTGATCCAGCCACCTCCTGCTTCCCTCAGTCCATGAGCTAAGGAACGGGGACATGCTCCTCTCTTTCGCCCACCCCAGCACGTAATGTAGCTGAGGTTTGGCCCCATTCGCCCAGCCGCTCTGGGCATTGAACTGCCCAAATGCTCCCAAAGCCAGCAGCAGGCAGGTATGGGACAAGGTCAGGATGGAAATCATCTTTGGATGACACTGTGCAGAGGCAGCTCCTCTGGCTAAGCACCGGGAAGGGATTTTGGCCTGCTATGGACCCTACTCGTCTTTGGATGGTGTTGGCATCTTCAGAAGAAGGGTTCCGCTCTTCCTGCCTTGGCATACTGGTTCATAGATGACCCTGGGATAACCTTTCCCTCTACAAGTCCTTCCTCTCTACACTGTAGCCATGGTTCGGTCTAACTGCCCCCTTTCATCCTGTAGAGACGTGCCACTGTCTGTGCCGTAACTTGTTTGCCAGGCTGTACTCAGTGTCCTAGAGACACTTAGAGCTGCTGGAACGGTCTGCAGCTCATCCACCCCAGGGACAACGATCCCGAGCCCAGGCCTCCAAATGAACTACGGTTAGTGTCTGGCCTGGGTGCACTGCTGGATCCGGGACTTGGAAATGCTCTGGGTCAGTCGTATCACAGACAGCACGGAATGCAGTACAGACCTGCACAGTTACACGCTGCACTGGACTCCAACAGTTTCCTGTCTGAAACTGTGTTTTATTTGTCATCTTCTCGACTGCTAGTAAATCAGAGGGGGAAAAAAAAAAAAGCTATGATTTATCCCTTCCATTCTCAAACAGAAAGTGTTCCTGGTTAGGCAATGCCTGCACCAGGAATTTCCTTTGGGTTACCAAGTCACTGCAGAAGGAAAAGGTCCTGATGGAAATAAGTCACCACACAGCAGTCCTGCGAAACACTTACTTTGGAGTGCAGAGCTCCAGGCCAGACCACCGTGGTCACCTTCCACATTTTTCCCAAACATTAGCTGCATGTCTGAAAGCACTCCCAAAAAGCCCTCTTCAGAGCCTTGCTCGACCACCGTCCTCCATGTGCATCCCAAGCAGTTCGCCGTCAAGGAGAGACTTCAAATACAAATCCTCCAAAGACAATGTGCCATTGCAAAAAGGCAGGAGACAGCAGATGTGTTGCCAAGGGCATGGGTCCATGTCAAATGATGTCACCAACCCTCTGCATTACAGAGAAGGAAGGACCCAGCCCAGTTCTTCTCTGACATTAGGTCTGACTCTGGGATAAATGTGGGGTGTGTGGATGAGAAGGGGACTCGAAACATTTCTTTCTCCTTCTAAAAGCACAAGTGGAGTGCTTGCCCCACCCTATCCCAAGCCGATTTTCACTTGGGCCAGTCCAGTGCTAACAGGGAAAGGAGAGAAAAAAGCCCCTGGAACAAATCAAACCCAAAGCCAAGTTCTGCGTCAAGGAGGAAAGGTTTCCTTCCTCCCGGCAGAAACCCTGAAACATGGGAATAACTCAACACAGTCAGAGCGGCCTGTAACAGAGAACAGCAATGATTGTCCCCTTCCAGTGGCCTCTTGAGGATATCAACAAATCCCACACCCTCATCCAGGCACTTACCACCCCTGCCTACAGGATGGCACTTCTCCAGTGCAGTCCTTTCCTCTATCTGTTGCACACTGAAACACGTTTGATACCCTTCTTTGGAAAGGTTTCCTAAAATGTCTCTGAGGCTTAGAAACATTCTTCTCCTTCCCAAGCCAAAAATGTCCATGTCGAATTTATTCCCGTTTGATCCTCCTTTAGTATTATCTTCTAATATAAATACCTCTTTTGCCCCAACATATTTAACATAAATACTTCTTTTGCCTCTAAACTTCTTCTGCTTTGCTTACAAAGAGCATCTTTCAGCCTTGGCTGACTAAGTGATCACAAAATAATCCCCTCTTTCCCTGATCATCCAAAGGACAGTCTGAACTCCCAGAGACTGTGTGCAGCACTCTGGGGACTGGCTGGTAACGCCCAGTGCTTAATTCCTCCTTGGTTTTACTTAGACACAGAAACTTTAATGGCTCAAAATGCAGCAAGGGAGCCAATATTGCTATTATCTCCTTTCTACCCCTGATTGCACATACCTCTCTCCATGACACATAGCCTGCTGCAAGGCCACGAGGCACACATATGCTGGGAACATTTTTTGACGTTCCTTTCCTAATCCATTTGAACCCTAACAACTTGACAGGTCAGGCAGACTTAACAGGTTTTGCTACCAGCTGGTGAAGCAGAACAGAATAGCTCATCCCCCTTTAAGCAGGACCCAAAGGACTAAGAGGCCACCGCAGCCTCCAGCCCTGTTGAAATACACAATTCCGTGGGCCGCTCCGGGGAGACAATCACCCGTAATCCTGGAGCCTTCCCTCTAATTCACACTCACATGGACAGGGCATGTAACCTGCCCGTGACTCATCTCGTTCTCAGGCAAACTGCCACAAAGGAAGAACATTCAAAATGGCCCACGATGACTCTCCGCTGCTTCGCTCCAAATAAAACAGGAGAAGGAGCGGCGGCTGCAGAGCTTGTTTCAAAACACCGAGCAGAGATGAAACGGTGACACAGCAATTCGCACAGGCCCAGAACAGAGCAAGGCTCTGACATAAGCAGCCTCTTTTACAACCCAACCTACGGAGGAGGGGAGCTCGCCTGGCTGGTGATTTGATCTGTTTCTGAGTTATAAGTCAATGCAGAAAAATGTAGTGATGCATCACAGTCACAAACAGTTGTGCACGGCAGCCAGGAGATTCCAGAAACTGCCCTCTTCCCCCTTTTCCCTTTTAGCAAAGCAGTGTTGTATCCCGGGGGCTGTTGCTGTTTCAGAGGCAGGGGACACCCCAGCCTTGCAGATGAGATGTAGACTCCATGGAGGAAGCGCAGTGAGTGGCTACATCTGGCTAAATATCCATATGGAGAAAGGGTACCACCTTGGCACTGTTGGCCATCAGGGCCCTGGGGTCCCTTATACCCTCTACCCTAAAACATTGCCCTGCCTTTACAGATCTTACGGTTTTCTCAGTATATCAACACACTAGGACAAGAGGAGATGGCCCCAAGTTGCGCCAGGACAGGTTTAGATTAGATATTAGGAAAAATTTTTGCACTGAAAGGGTTATCAAGCATTGGAACAGGCTGCCCAGGGAAGTGGTGGAATCCCCATCCCTATGGGCATTTAAAAGGCACGTAGGTATAGTGCTTAGCAATATGGTTTGGTGATGACTTTTGTCAGAGTTAAGTTGATGGTTGGACTCGATAATCTGAAAGGTCTCCTCCAACCCAAGCAATTCTATGATTCAATTCTACATTCTTGCCTAAACCACATTAAACCTCTGTGTTGGCACTGCGAGAATTAAAGTAATAACTTTATTTCTATGTAGCTTCATTCACTTCGACCTGGTTTAATGAGCACACTTTAAATTCACCCCTTTGGGTAGTCCACTTTAACTTGCAAAGATGTCTCCGCATGGATGAGCTCCCCCATAACTGCTCCGTGCTACTTCTTTGTTACACATCACAGGTTTCTCCGCACTTTAGTTTAGTCTGGTTTTGGAAGTGGAAGCTCTGGAAACTCCAGCAGGAAATATTAACCTGTCTTATATTTGTAGGGTGCTATCCACATCCTAGCCGGAGATGATTTCAACATAAGCATTGACTATATCTACTCTCCCCTGCATTTGCTAACATCGGATCTACCTAATCCTCTCTCTTCCCAGTGATGCCCATCTGGTGAGCGGATCCTAACCCTTTAGATCTGAGTTGATGCCAAAGCCGTAGCACAGGAGAGCAGAGACATGCGGAGCAGGGAAAATACAGCTACACCCATCCAGGGAGAGGAGCTGGCACAAGCTGGCAGGAGCAGAACGAAGGGGGCGGGAGTGTTAGGTAGACAGGGTGTCCCCCTAAGACCATGGGCTTGTTGGCAAGTCTCTGGCCATGGCAGATGGAGAGAGAAGGAGAATGCTAACAGCTCAGACAGCAATAGCGCAGGACATCCTAGCTCAGACTCCATTTGGAACTCTTATCCCATCATTTGTACACACGGAAACAGTCCTGCACTCTCAGAGGAGGCAACACCCAAGTCAACATCATCAGCTGAGGACGACCCCAGCCAAAGACAAGGAAGAGGAAAAGGCACTAGTCGCTTTTGTGAAGAGACCCCGCTGCATCCCAAATAAACTTGCTTGCTGACAGTACGGGCACCAGCAAAGCTTGGCTGTGTTGCATGTAGATCACCACCAAAACTGTGAACATGATGGGCATCTTCAGGAGGACTATCAAGCATGTGAAGGGAAGCTCTAGTAAGATGAAAGGCACTACTGTATTTTTTAAAGTGTAAATTATGCCTCTGCTTGTACCTATAGATCAGATTTCCCATGGATTGGAAACTTTGCTTTCTCAGGAACATCTAAACTGATCTGTATCTTCATAAAAGCCAAGTCTTCATTAAACCAAGAAAGTGCTTCATCATTTGAAGGAAGTCTTTGTCCACTCAAGACACTAAACTCTCCAAAATCCCCCCCAGCTGGGGCAATTTGCTTGGAGAGTTCACCCTTCTGCTGCAGTACAGGCCGCCACTGTGTTTCAGCTGACATTCTGCTCCTGGGAGAAGGTTCAAGTCTGCCCAAGGTTATAACCAATAAGTGAAATTAGCAGTGGCTTCATCTCAGTTAACCTCAAATTGCCTATGTCTACACAGACGCGCCTTGAAGCAATTGAACTCGAGCTTTCCCTTGGCACTGGATCAAGCACCATGAATTTGCATTTGAGTTTTAGCTCATACTGCACATAAAATTTACCCAAACAACAGGCATATATGAGCATTTACCATCAGCGTCCCTTCCTTCTTCCTATTTCCACAACAACTTGCTGAGGAGTGTTTCTGACAGCCTTTTAAAGCACAAATGGTCAAAATGTATAGATACAGTATTTATAGACTGCTATGGCTATAGGAAGAAAATAAGAATCTGCTACTTTGCTGCAAAGCTCAGGTTCAGTCTGCATTAAATCGCGCTGTTTGCCAGCCACTCCACTCACAGCACAGGATCTTACCTGTGGATGGAGATTGCACTCACATGTGACACGTTTGGTCACTATAGGTGAAGAGTTACAATACTTACGAATTGTCCCCTTCACCCTCACCAATCCCAGCATTTGAAGCACGGAGCTCACTGGGGCTGCTTTCCTGGATCTAGCTTCAGCTACTGAGTCCCGTTGTCTTCCCCACTGGGAGAAATGGGCAGATGGAAGAATCAGTGGTGCCCTGGAGACCCTGGGAATTTGGTTCATTGCATCTGGGTGCAGGACAGGAGCTGGCGACGCAGTGTGTTTATACAGACTTTGGGATTGTCCCACGTTGCACCATGATGTTGAGGACAGCTTGATGACCCATGTGGACTGCTATATCAGATCTCAAACATTGAAATTTTCAAAGACCTTGAGTTTTATGCGGATCAACACAAGCCATTTAAAGGTATTTTTTCGTGCTTGAGAGTGAGTTAGGCTCTATGGGGAGCACAGGCATTGTATTAGCTGGTGGGAACCCCACTCTAAGTTGCACAGCTTGACCCAACAGCAGGTCCACAGAGACAGCTAAGACTAGCCAAAGCACAGAATAATTCTTGCTCTATGCTGCAGAGGATGGAGGTCTGATGAAGGTCACTAGATCACTGGAGTTTGCTCTTTAGACTCTGCCCACATTAAAGCAAAAAAAAGGCCGCCTCTAAGTATTGATTTCCAGTACTAAAGACCATGAATTAAATCTTTTCCACTTTCACTGGGGTTGTTACCAGTGTGAGTTAGGAACATCCCTATGGGGAATGGAGTGAGGACCCATCCCACAGGTCATCTGTCCTTGTATTCATCAGTTGACCATGATGAGGCCTTTTATATCCCACCTGTTATCCTGTTATCCATTCTCTTATCAGGAGCCATAAAACAGCTTGATCCAGCAACACAAACACTGGCATGATGCTGTTTCTGGCATTGGATGCATTGGGGAGGGCAGATCATGCTAAGAATCGAATTAATGGTTAACGTTCACGGGGGTTTTTTTGTGTAAATAGCAATGTCAACAACTCTTTATTCTTGCAAAATATAGCCATGGGTGTATCATGGCTAAATCTCTTTCCATAGTGCCCTAAAACTGGCAGCAATACTTCACTGAGAAGTGCACACGTAAGAAAACACACAGAGAGACATAATGCAGGTGGAGACAGACACGCACACTGTACCTTCCCCTATCTCCAGGACTTTGCTTTGTTGTTCTACACAACAAACGTGCTTCCCCCACGAAGCTCCGCAGAAAGTGGTAGCCTTCCTATTACTAGTGACGTGTTAGAAAACTTGAAAAAGTGGCAAGGTTCCTTGGGATCTGGCTAGAGGAACTCGGACACAGGCCAAAAGTGGAAGGTTGTTTACACAGAGAAGAAGTTCTGCGGAGAGATACTAGCCTTCATTCTCCTCTTTTGGGGATAACTCCCGCTGTGCAAATTTGAGTAGGCCATAAAAGTCATACAAACTGAAGGATGGCTGGAGGAGGTGGCAGAAATCTGGCTCAGAGGAGGGCACAGGCTGAGCTGTAGCAGATGTCTGCTGAGACACCATCCAGACAAAATCCTCTTTTGTCTCTTCCCTCTACAGAGCAGCAGTCAGCTCCACCTCAAGATGTTGCGATGTTTGCAAAATGCTGTGAGGTCTTGTCAAAGACACAGTGAGATTCCTGGGAATTGCTTACCTGGTCCCATCATCTGGTAGTTGAACTGCATTTCTCAGGTCAAAAGGAGGGACTAGGGGTTTTCTTTTTAAGTGCACAAGGCCTGAAATCCCCAGTTCCCTTCATCATTTCTGTTTTTTTGGCACTTTGGAAAAATCCTCCTCTGTGCTGATTCTCATTTCCATCTGAAAGTCTTCACTCTTGGATCCAGGTGCGGTGCTGTGAATCACGTACTGTCAGGGAATAACAATTTGTCCCATTAAATGACAACGGGTCTTTTGCTTTTACAACAAGAATCATTGGCATTCACACGTTTGACAATAACAATATTACTGCCTGCTGGTCCCGTCCCCCTTCCATCTGTCCCCTTTCCCACTGTCCTTCCAGACACACATACACTTGCAGATGTAATGCCGCTTTCCCATCTTCTGATAAATCTTCCTGCAGGCACTTAGTTACCCACACGTATCATGGCAAGGTGTGTTTTCTGCCCCTTTTTTCCTTTCAATCCATTATGACCTGGAACAATTTCTACATCTATCGCTGCTGCTAAATTTCAGACCATCTTCCTCAGCTTTCTCTGGAGACCAGTTCCCTCAGCCTGCTGTACAGCCCTAAGCCAGGGGCAGTCCCTGTTGTTTCAAAGATGATTTCACAGCAGAGACAAAACAAGAGGACGGAGGAAAAGGACACAGGAGAATGGAAGAAAATGTAGAAAATTGAGACAACGATGTGTGCTTGTAGCCCAGAAGGCCAGTCGCATCCTGGGCTGCATCAAAAGCAGCGTGGCCAGCAGATCCAGAGAGGGGATTCTGCCCCTCTACTCTACTCTGGTGAGACCCCCCCTGCAGTGCTGTGTCCAGCTCTGGAGTCCTCAGCAGAAGAAGGACATGNCTGTAGGGGGGTTAGAACTAGGTTATCTTTAAGGTCTCTTCCAACCCAACACATTCTCTGATTCTATGACACACTCATAGAAAATTCCAGAGACTCCTTTCTCTAACCTTCCCACACCACAGCACTTATGAACAGCATGAGAATCAGGTAGACACCTGTGTCTCCAAGCCCTTCAGAAGCCCTCTGCAACACCTCCACCTGGCTGAGCTCTCCTGTCACACCTTGGCCCACGAGGGGCTGCACTGATGTACTGGTTCTCCAACAGACATAAAGCACACGTTGCCGAGCCCCACATCTTTTTCCCTTGGTGTGTTTATAAGAAAGGAAGTCAGTGTGACACAGTCCTTGCTCACCCAGCACAGGGAAAACGTAGGTTTTGTGTCGTTACTCATACAGGCTGCTTGTTTTACCCCTGCAAAACGAGCGTGATCACATCAAGCTGAAATAGTTTCTGTAGGGTTTAAACCCCTAGTGCTACAACTCTTGGAAACTCTGGGCCAGATTCTGACCTGGTATAAATGGGTATAGCACCACCAAAGCTGTCTAAGCTGCTGTAAATCAGGAAGGACCTGGATCGTCTGCCTCTGGTGTATCCCTGCAGGCGTTGTGACTTAATAAGCAATAGATAGGAATAACGTTTAATGGCCCAGCCCGAGTGCTGTGCAGAATATCAGTGTGTTTCACCAGGAGTGCAATAACATCACTTTCTCTGTCCTTCACAATCAAAAAAATGTCCTCACATCCCACATCCAGGGAAACACTGAAGTCAGTTATCCCCTAAATTATCCTGAAGTCAACAAAAGTGGCAGAGTCCTTGTTTTACCTGACGTTCCACGTGAGAGGGAGCAACGCGAGAGCCTCTGTCATGGCAACTGCTTGTCCCTAGCAGACGAGCTGTCTCCAGGCCTCTCCGATTACATCTTTGCCGTTACAATTCACATCCTGCACTTATTAGCGATAAGGTCAATAGCAGCAAATACAATGGGAGCTGCTGAAAACTCTGTTGTTGGACGTGCTCCCAATGACACTCACTGTGCTACAGAAACCAAAAATAACTTCCTGGTCTCCCAGAGCGGCGTGGAAAATATTTCCATGTATTTTCTGAGTTATAGATAACTTCCCTTCTTTAGGTTTATGGTGGCTATTGCTCCAGGAGAGCTGAACCAATATCCCTTGGGAGCATGTGCCGTTTTCCCTCTGCGCTCTGCAGAAGTGCTCTCACCCTGGAGATCTCCATGCTCTCCTTACAAGGGCAGAAAATCCCTCTTCCTCACTTTCTCTGACTCCTATTTATGCATACATGGCTCTAACTCAGTATTTCTCCCTTTCTTTCTATTTTTCAACATTCTCAGCCTTATCTTCTTACTATAGGGCTCCTAATACCTGTATGGGAGTGCGAGCTCTCAGTGCATGACCTTAGCAGAGAGCAGTGACATTCCTTGTGTCCTCTGTTGTTCCTCTAAATAAAATACACTCAGCCCCTGAAAGCCCCAGAGGCTCTTTCCTACTTGTTTTTAGGGCAAGAGGAGAAAGTGCTCCAGGAGCTCCACTTCTTCCCTAAGAGTAACCACATCTGCAGCTGCTAGACAGCACGACAGCAATGGACCAGGAAAATTACTTCTGCTCAAGCGATCCAGATTTTTTTGCTTCTTCCTACCACTTTTCCCATTTCTTCCCATGCTGTCTGTCACTGCCTTCGCCCGGCTCTGCCTCTGAGTGGCGAATGCAGGGACTGTCTCTCTGCGCTGGCAGGGTCTGCTCTTAAAAGCTCATGAATTATCTGTCTGTAAAGCCTATTTGGTTTTGACATACAGTTGTACAATCCAGAACGGCAGTGAGTGCCTGAGAAGATAGGGATGGGATATGAGAATCCAGCCAGGTTGAGAGTGAACAAGAAGTGTATGCAGGGACCTTTGTGAAGGTCATAAGCCATCATATCATGAAAGCCATTAGCACAAATTGTTTCCCTAGTGAGAATCCCAGTCCTGCGCGTGACGGAAATGGTATGGAATAAGGGGTGGAGAATGTCATGGTTCCAGTTGGGATAGAGTTAACTTTCTTACTAGCATCTGGTGTAGTGCTGTGGTTTGGATTTGGGATGGGAAATAGTGTCGACAGCACACGGCGGGGTTTGGTTGTTGCTAAGCAGTCAAGGCCTTTTCTCCTCCTCGCACCGCCCCGCCTGCGAGCAGGCTGCGGCTGCACAAGAATTTGGGAGGGGACACAGCCGGGACCACTGACCCCAGCTGGCCAAAGGAATATTCCATGCCCTATGACGTCATGCTCAGTATATAAAGCTGGGCGAAGAAGGATGAGCAGGACATTCGGAGTGATGGCATTTGTCTTCCCAAGTAACTGTTAAGCGTGATGGAGCCCCACTTTCCTGCCAATGGGAAGTAGCAAATGAATTCCTTGTTTTGATTTGCTTGCATGCATGGCTTTTGGTCTTCCTATTAAACTGTCTTTACCTCAACCCACGATTTTTTTCTCACTTTTACTCTTCTGATTCTCTTCCCCATCCCAACCAGGGGAGTGAGAGCGTGGCTAAATTGTCCTAGCTGCCAGCTGGGGTTAAACCATGACACCCCCATGTATTTGCAAATGCGACTCACACACACCAAGGGTGAACCTAGAACTGCTACTGCAGTGACACCTGGAGACCTCAGAAGCCAGCAAGGCCCCCTTGTGCTGTCATATGGAGACACACTGTAAGTCCCTGACCCCAGGCAGGATAAACAAGCAGAGCAGAGAGGGCACGGCAGGGACAGGCAAAGTGTTTCCCTGTTGGGAAGGGGAAGAAGGGATTCAAAGCCCCTTTGCTATAAATCTATTATTGCACTGGCCACAGAGAGGGATTCCTCTGCTGGGACTGATCGGTCTGGCTGACCCCAGACTCCCAAAAAAGCATGTGAACGTCTGTGTTTTTAAGTGTGCTAAAGGCTTTGACTTTCCCTGATCCAGCTGCAGACACCACCAGCTTTCTTGACAGCTACAACTGTGGTAATGACTCATTGTCAGAGCAAACATCTGTGTCTCATCTAACACATGGTGCAGCACAAAAAGGGACCAAGTTATTCTGTAAAGAAACCAACAATGACCTGCCGATCAGGCCAAGAAGAGGAAGGCTTCAAGCTGGTTTGCACCACTCTGCCGTCTCTAGAGTACTATTAAAATGTACAAGGAAATGCAAGACCTGGAACGGGGATCACATGCCCTTTTCTGGCCTCATATGTTGCATCCAAGTTAGAGATACCGAGCACCACAAATTGGGAGCAGCCAGCTGCTTGGGAAGCAAGCCTGGATGCAGTAGGAAGAATTGAATCCTGCAGGGCAGGAGTCAGATCTCAAGTCCAACAATCACTGTACGAAGCCTGCAAGGAGCCCAGGAAGCTCTGCACACCTAATTCTGACAGGAACAACGTCTTCTATTTTTAACCTACCAGTAGAAATAGCAGCGACACGTGTTGGATGTGTGCAGAGTGGTGTGTTTGCTCTCTCAGATGGAGAAAGCAGGATGAGCAGGCAGAGTTACCGTAGCCCACTGAGATCCTGATCCGTGTCCTTAGAGCTAAGAGACACCACGGGTCACACTGGGAAGGCCTGTCCTCGAAAAGCCACTGGTGGTAGTGGGGAGTCCATCTACTCTGGGACATGGTTTGAACAATTTCACCGTTGGGTGCAATTCAGAAGGACCCTGTACACAAGCCAGCTGTCCCGTGTTGCCCTGAACCCCCAGCCTCCAAAATGGCTCCAGTCACACCAGCTTTGGGGGTGAGACTGGAAACTGGATTCCGTTATGGCCCAGCTAACTGCAAAATGCCATGGTGGGGGACAGTTGAGCCACTTTGGAGTCTGAGGGCCTGGATTATATGATGAACATGGTTATTTAGGCTTTGGGTACCTCTGCTCAGGGCCCTGCCTTTGCAGCAGGTAAGGAGGCCAGCTGGCTTCAGGTCACCAGTGTCACCAGAGTCAATGACTGGCATCTGTTGGGAAAACTGAGCCCAGGAGTATCCTATTGCATTGTCACCGGCATGTTACCTCCGAGGGCATGTCTAGCCCAACCCAACCCTAGCAAAGTCTGCTATGGGAGTCAGACCAGGTTCTTCAGGGCTTTACTCAGCCTGGGCTTGAAAACCTCAAAGGATAGAGACCACACAACTTGGCCCTGTCCTGTCCATCCAGGCAAAGAGCTGATCTGGGGGTCCCACTGAGCAAACCCCCACCTCATTCCTCCCATCAGCCCAGTAATGAAGCCATGGGTAGCCCCGCTCTGTTGAACATGGGCCTGCACATCCACTGGATCTGAGCCTGTAACACCTCGAGGACCAAAAGAGGCTGGCACATCCCTGTGTACATGGGGAAAAGCTCTAGAGACATCAAATCATACACAGTGCTAAAAGTCCGGTGTTGAACTTGCTAAAATAGGCAACTGCTTGTTGCCTGCCTGTCCCCTGCCTTTCCAAGAGGTCTAATACCCTGCTTGGTGGAGAATCTACCTGCTCTTTGAGTCAGCCAGAGCCACAACACTGAAGATGAAATGAGAACTGCCATCCCAAAAGATGTCATTTCTTGGTGGCTTGGCCTCATGATCCAGACCTTGAGGGAAGGATAATGCAGGAGCAGAAACTTCTGCATCAAAAGGTGCCTCCACACTGGCAGCAGGAGGATCTTGGTGGCAGTGAATTGTCGCAGCCTTCAAAATGACCTAGGAAGCTATCTCAACTACTTCTGCTGGGAAAAGACAGCCTGGACTAAAGGGGAAACCGCTTTCTGGTTGCAGGTTTGGAGTCTGTGTGGGGCTGGGCACTTCTGCTTTCTCACATGAGTGTCACGTGGTGGCTGGTGTCCTCCACTTGCAGGTCAACATGGATATACATGAGCGGAACATAGCCAAGGGTCTCCCTCAAGCAGCTGGATGGACACTGAGGGGGAAAGGAACATCTTCCCAGGGAACTGCATGACATTTGCTTCTCCAGCATTAGCAAGGCCTAGTTAATGTGGGGTGCTCCAAGTGAGAAAAGCAGAAAGCTCCCCAGACTACTGGAGGTTGGGTTGGGTTTGAAGTTGAGACTCATGGCCCTGGAGAACCTAAGGATTTCCAAAAACCCAACAAAGCATTTCAGCCTCAACTCCTGGCTGCTGCTGCAGAAAACTTTGCTCAGGAGTCTTCAGTCTAGGATGTCCAAACACCTGGCCACATGTACTGAAAGAATATCCTTAAAGTGGGAAAATGATCCAAACATCTCAGATATCACCATGAACTCTCTAGTTCAATTTCAGATCCATAGAGGAGGGGAACAGTTCAGAAGAGTTACTCTTTAATCTAAATCAAATTTTGAGGGTTCAAATGCTCCCTTGATATCAAAACCAAGGTAAAAGAATTTGAATGAAAAACAGGGGTCATGGAGAAATGTCCTTCCCTCTCTCCTTCCCTCTTTGCCACACAACTGCTGCCCAAAGTCTCACTCAGCCTTCTTAGACCTTGCACCACTATCTTTCCCAACACACACCCACTCACCTGCATCACTACAGACTCACACCCTTCTCCTCCTTAACTCCAACCCCCCCAGCCTCTAACAGGGTTCATGGTCTATGGCCACTTCTCACCCCTATGTGTTGCCCACCAATACCGAGACATAGCTGACTTGAAACTCCTCCTGTGGTCTTGTCCTCCTCCCCTCCTCTCCACCCCAGATCCTGTCCAAGCCTATGGCCTCCTGCCACGTTCTCCTTCCTGCTCACCTCAAATCAAGACTTCAACCCGTAGCCTCTGCTTTCCACCTCCTTGGCCCTGTTCTCCCCGATTCCCTGTCCTCCTCAAGAGGAGCCTTCCCTACATCCACCCCATGAACCTCATCAGCTCCTTTTTCTCTTCCATGGCTTCTACATTGTCCACAGCCCAAACTATGAGTGTTTTAGAGCCAGCCCATCCCAGTGTAGGGAACCATTTGGTTTACTCCTGGTCTCTTGTGGGATCAGATGTGACAGCAATGAACACCACAGAAAAGCTCTTACTAGAGGCAATATGCAGAGACTGGACTTCAGATCTAATGACTGGGAACCATTTCAAGTGTTAATCATTCTTCTTTGTTGTTCTTTATCCAAGTTGAAGCTAAATCTTAATCTCCTTAATCCCACTATTTCCATGCGAAAGGTCTGCGGGCAATGTGGGAGATAAACTCATTTATTTCTCTTAGAAGTTATGTCAAGGAGCACGACGGGAAGATCGCATAGGCAGGAATTTTTAGCTACAGTCCCTCCCAGGGTGCGAGAGCCGTGTTCTTTTTTCAAACCTGATTAATTCTGCCTCAGTTGGGCACATTACAGACACCATTTTCCTGAAGTCTACAGTGTATTCCCTGGGCCACAGCTGCTGCTTCTGCCACTACTTGCTATTTGTGTTGTGATTGCGTCTGACAAATAGCAATGGGAGAGATTTCAGGAATGACTCAGAGGCAAAGGCAATTTCACATCCAATTTTACATCCAAGGACAGCTTTTCACTAGGTACAGAAATATGAGTGAATGAGGCTTATTCCTGCCCCAGCACCCTCTTGGGATCTTGTTGAATGTCACATCTCGGGCCATGGGTAGCCCATTGCCATTCAGCTTTTCTCTGCTCCAGGCACAAGGGACAATGACTATCAAGTCCTTATCACACTTCTTGGGTGAAAGGTTGGTGACAGTCTGCTGGTTTGGTTGTACCCTTTTTTTCCCTGGAGGAGCTGCCAGTGATGAGTCTCTCCATTCTGTTCTGCCTTTGTGAGTCACCAGGATTTACTCACGGGCTTTTATCTTCCAGCCTGGAAGTCCTGAGACAGTGCATGTAGACAGGCTGGGATCTTGCTGAGTTGCTCATCTAGGGGCCATTTACACCTCCCATTTGTGCAGCCCTTCTGCTCTTTGCTCCTTCTGCTGCTTCTACACCAATCTTCAGCCAATGTCCATTCTTGCCAGTCTCAACATTTCCATTATAACTCCCTAACGCACGCAAAATCCCTTCTCCCATTGGCAGCGTAACTTCACAGTGGATTCCTTCACAGGAATCATAGAATCATAGAATGGTTTGGGTTGGAAGGGACCTTAAACACCATCTAGTTCCAAACACATTGCCCTGGGCAGGGACACCTCCCACTAGACCAGGCTGCTCCAAGCCCCATCCAGCCTGGCCTTGAACCCCTCCAGGGATGGGGCATCCACAGCTTCTCTGGGCAAACTGGGCCAGGGGCTCATCACCTTCACAGTAGAGAACATTATCTGCACACACAGGCCACAGCTGAACCAACCTGGTCTGAATCTTGTTTGCTGTCTTTTCAGGTCCACAAAGAGCAAATCTGAGACCGACACACACTCTTGTGCTTCCCACCAACCAACTAAAATGTGGGAAAACACAGGAGAATGGCATTGCCCGGGAGCAGGGCTATTCAGCTATCCGGACAGGCGAAGATTTGCTGACTGCTTGTAGCTTAGAAAGGCATGTCCATATATGCTCAGTAGCCAAGTACATCCGAGACATTTCAAACACAGACCCAAGCTCCTGGGGGAGGTATTGCAGGATCAGCAAATTCAGGCTATTGCTCTTCAAATCCCTGCACTACGAACAGCTGTGAAGTTTTAGCCACTACAGCGCTATCAGCCAAGCAACATACCCTGGGCCAGAGTTATGTGTTCACACCGAGCTGTCCCTGGGGGAGCGTTTCTCTTTGCTGGTAGTGCACTGGTGTGGATTTCTCTCAGGGAGGGCTGAGACAACAGCAACCCTCCCTTCCTCCCCTCCAGCACCATTCAGCAGAGCAGAGGCTCTCTCTGCCCCATCCTTAGGAGGTCTGTGACATGCTGTCTCCTCGTGTCAGCCCTGCAGCCACATGCAGCCCTGCCAGGGTCCTATCTCTTCCACTCCTCAAAAGCCCAACTAGCCCATATTCCCTTTGGAAACAAGTTCCTTCCTGTGTTTCATCAGCAGAGATAGATGTTGGCCTCCTGCATGCCACCTCGGAGGAGGCAGCACCTCCACTGGTTTCACAGCACATGGCACCGCTGGTGCAACCTGCCACGGTCAGCATGTGGAGCAGGGGCTGGTAAGAGCATCCTGAGGCTGTAAGTGATGAATTAGCCATAGCGAGCAACCAACCTGGCAACAACAAGTGCTCAAGCACCACCAGGGTAATCAGAATTGAGACTGTTCCCCTTCACGTCTGGTCCTTCCCGCAGCGCTAGCCAAAGCCCATTCGGGAAATAAAGCAGCAAGTGGCAGATGTCGGTAGGGCAGCTTGCAAGCTGCAGTGTTGCCAAGTTTCTGATACAATCCCAGAGCTGGCATAATCCCCAAACAATTAAAAATGGATCTTAAGAGCTCTGTTTCTGAAGCACCCAGGATATTCATTACTGGGGACAGAACATCAAGCAGGGTGGTATATGGCCGCAGTAGTGATACCTCTGCACCTGCAGGATCCACTTGCCAATGAAGACCTAGAGAGCCCTTGTCCTCCACGGTGGGTAAAGTTGTCCCTGTTTCCACATCCCTGCTGGCTCTCCACCGCTGTCTCTGCCTCTGCAAAACAAGCAACATCATCCATCCTGCATACCACGGAAACACAGAGACCCAGGCTAAGCTGTGCCTGCCATCGCAGAAAACCACGTGGACAGGGAACAGGAGCTGCTGTTGCTCCCAGGTTTTCGTTTTCAGAATCTGGCTTTGTTCCACGTTACAACAATATTCCAAAAGTTTTGGGGTTTGTTTGGGTTTTTTCCATAGAAGAAAATTACGTGACAGGTGATACAGAGGAGGACGGAAGGGGAATTTCTTGTTTTCTAATTGGGGTTCCGTTTTGGTGTGCTAACTCTGTGTTAAAACATTATTATTTCACAAGTTGGAAAGAGTCTTCTGAAAACACAGATTCAAAAAATATCTTTCAGAAATCCTAAACCTCAGCTTTTCGCTATCATTAGAAAGTGGGTGAAATCCCCCCCAGCTCCAGGAGCCCCCCACTTTGCAGTGGAGGTGCATTGACCTCCCAAGGGAACATCCTCCTACCTGTCCATCTACCGCTGCGTGGTCAGGATGATCTACAGGCAGCGATGCACAGGAAGCTGTGGTGCAAACACAGGGCTGGACATGCAGGTGGGAAACCTTCAGGGTGAACATGACGAGTGCCACCCTTGCAGCCCTGAGCAGTCTCTGATGTACTGCCAGAAGCCAACCCTTGACCACCACCAGCTCCTCTGCGCTCCAAATACTCCTTATATTCCTGCTGTAATTCCCAGCCCTGGAAATTACGCATTTGTGCATCTCTCTACTTCTGGAATTTGCCCGTTCTGTGAGGTTTTTTCTCCTCTCAGGAATATCCATGAGCACCTTTGTTGACAGATGTGCAGCAGGTCACTCCTACCTCTTTTTCAATGGTCCGACCTAGGCTGAGCCTATCCTTTGTGGCGTTTTGAAAGTAACGTGTCTCACAATGCCAAATCACTGCCCTCCAATTTCAGAAGGAGTAATAGCAGAGATGATAATTAATATGATGGAGGAGTAATAGTAATTACCAGTAGATATTAACGCCTTTTTTTACTGCCATTGCTATTAATAATAATAGGAGTAATTCTTATTTCTCTGACAATTAGAAAAGTAATAACGTTATTACTGTTATTATATGTTGCTGTCATTGACCTGTAACCCTGAAGCACCTCAGAGTGCTCATCATGGGTGAGGACAACTCCGTTCTAGGCTATGAGCCAAACCAGCCGTGGTGGCCCGAGTCTCAACACATAAGCCAAGAGGCAGCTTGAGGAGATGCTGAAATGGAGGCGAACAAGGTGGGGACACGAGATGTCGGTGACAGCACCTTGGCACAAGCAAATGTGTGCTAGCAGGTCAGGGAGTCAGGAGATCCAGAGGCGTTTCCCATTTCCACCGCAACCTTCCCGCATGACATCCAAGCAGGCATTTAGAAAGGCACTGGGGACAGGAGGAAGCTGCAGGTGACAATGCTTAATTGCAGGTGTCTCCATGGGCGTTAGGTGCTTGATCTCACTTTACAGCCACCAAGGAGCTAATCAGCACTGTCAGTGGAGACTAATAAGCAATTGAACGGATTGAACGTACAGCTAACCCACTAAACATAAGCCTAAACATAAGCACTCCACGCTATTTGAGATGCTCGGACATACCTCCAACTGAAACCCACTGAATCTCCTCAGAGTGCAGCTTCCCATCGGTTAAACAGAGATATTAAGGCTCACTACAACCGCGTGTTTCGACATGCCGTCCTCCGTGATGAGAGGAGTCCAGAGCTCTGAGCTTCACAGAATCACAGAATCATAGAATCACAGAATCATAGGGTTGGAAGGGCCCTCTGGAGATCATCTAGTCCAACCCCCTGCCAGGNCTTGACTGATACACAACAATTATATCACTAATGACATCAGAGTTTTGTTTGGTGGTAAAGCCACGATGCTCAGCACCTGATTTAACTCGCAGTGCTGGGCTCCGATATGAATCTCATGTCTGGATGTAATATCTCAAGGTGAGCTTTACACTACATACATGTTTTGCATATATTTGTACACTCCAGCCCATCCTGGAAGCGTACAACATCTGAGAAGACAGTTCAGGTCCATGTGCTGACCACATCTCTAACAGCAATTCACCGCCTACCAGCCAGGACCTTTGCAGAAATCCATGTTGGTCCTGCGGGAGTGACGCATGAGAAAAGGGACTCCTTGTCCTCCCCCCAGGTTCGCAGCAGGTTCTACTGGAGACCTCTCAGGGTCCGCTCCAACCTGAATTGTCCTGCGATTATAGGCTCCTGCAACAAAGCATGGATGTCCCCACTGGTGTGGCCTCATATCAGGAAGGACACTTTAAGGGGCAGGTTTCTGTTGATTCCACAATGACAGCATTTGTGCCATTTCTCCTTTGCTCACACCTCCTCCATGCCAGGAGGCTTTGGGGGGCTCTGCCCTGAGAGCAAAGCCCAGGTTGGCCTGGGCAGACCTGGCCATGGAAAGCCAGCCACGGCAGGGTGGCTGGGGTACACCACCACCACCTCAGTCCAACTCTGGGCAACAGCACAGCAGGGCCCAGTTATCGTTGGCCCCTCTCCAGCAGGTGACTGACCTTGTTTCTGAACAGGGCTTTTGCCAGTGGAACACATGATCAGTATTTATTTGCAAGCCAGGCAGATAAAAGCAGTTAACCCGCTGCTATTACAGTCACTTTTCCTTACGTGCTTCACGAGGATGACAACTTTGAGCCCTGGACTGTGCCTACACAACAATGCCAAGACAGAATCATAAAATCATAGAATGTTTTGGGTTGGAAAGAACATTAAAGATCACCTAGTTCCAACCGCCTGCCCTGGGCAGGGACACCTCCCACCAGCCCAGGCTGCTCAAAGCCCCATCCAACCTGGCCTTGAACACCTCCAGGGAAGATGCTTTGACTTTTTTCTGCATCCAGGTCCTCCATTCACTGTGTCCCATAAGACAACCTCCCTCTGCCTGGCTGGTCTGCCCAGAGCACGGACAGATGCATCTTTCCACAGGACCACGAGTGATGCAGGAGAAGTATAAAAAACAAAGCTGCTCCCTGTTAACGTTGGTGATCCTTGTTAGATGGAGTCCACGGTTTCCTCCTCTTGTCCCAGGGATATGGGAAGGCCCCTTTGTTACCGGGCACCCTGTTTAATCATTTACACCAGGATAAAGTCAAGGCAGGACAGACGCCGTGTTCCCAGGACCTGGGTGCTTGAGGAGACGTCACACTGGCAGGACTCCCAGCTTGCCCATCCTGCCTCTGCAGCCCTGTACTGGGCTGAGCTGGGGACTCACCCCCTGCTGCAGCTCCTCCTGAAAGGCTGGGTTATTTGGAAGGGGTTTCAAACCTCTGTTAAAGTCCACATCCAACCACAGATCTCCCAGGTAATGCCATTCCTGTGCTTCACACTATGTGCCTACTTCACCCACACCCAGTTCCTCGCCCTCCCCACCCAAGGAGAAATTAACTCCTTCCCACCCACCGCGAGACTCCCAGTCACACCCAAGGAGCCTCGGCCGTTACCTGGTGACCTGATAACAAACACAATATCCTTGCCACGATGCTGACACTCTCTCTGAGCCTGACATGGGCATCCTGGTCCCTCCCTTGGGGTCAGCAGCACCTCTGCACTCCCCAGTGCCATGTATTGGGGGTGTTCACATTTCTGGTGGGTGAACCTTGTGCTCTTAGGAGAGCTTTGCAGGAGGAGAGATAGCACCTCCATTACTTCATGCAGAGGAAACACCTGATGGGGCAGAGAGGTGATACAACATTAACCCGTCAGTATTTTGTGCAGAAGCAAGAACCAGCAGCAGGGCTTCATCCAGGGATCTCTTTGCAACACGTGCTGTGGTGCTGTTGACGAAGGTCAGGGAGCTCTGTGCGTGTCATTCACTGAACCGTGCGCTCACAGCCCCGAGCACTGTAAACACGGTGGGAACAAGAGCATCGGTAAGACATAAACAGGAAGACTAAGAGAAATCTGTGTGTCACCGATGGGAGGGCCTTGTTTCCAAAGTCACTGGGTGGATCTTCACTGAGAGCGGGATTGGGAAGGACATGAAGGGGTGACCTCGTCCTTCCCGCTGCCCCAAGGCAAGATCAAGCGTGCCTGAACCAGTCCTGAGAGCTCTTGGTTTAACCTGCCCTTGGAACATCCATGTCCACAACATTTGCTGCTCCCAGCTCTGACAAGTCCCTGCCTCAGTTTCCCTACCTGTAAAAGGAGGAATGATAAGAACAAGGGGATCCATTGCTGGGTGACTGGAGAGGAAGGAAGAGGGGAGGGGAACCTTTGGCTGATGGTTGATGATTCGCAAACATCTGGTGAAAAGCAAGAAATAAGCATGGAGTATTGTGTACGTATGGGTGTTTACAGCTCCTGCCATGAGTTTGAGAGAGCTACAAAGTGCTGTCGGTGTCTTACGCCAGATGGTCCAGGTGTGCACATATGTGCATGCTTGGTTCTCCTTGTGCTCCTCTGAGCATGAGATAGGCATTTGCCTTGCAAAGGAGTTCCCAGTGCAGAGACTGTGACCGGACTTCCACAGGATACCAGGTATCTCCTCTGAACTATAGTTTGTAGCAAGCTTTGCCTTTGTATTCTATTGGGCATGGAAAAGTGTGGGAATCACAGGCATGGACTTCCTAAAAAAGGTTAATGTTTCACAGATTGGGCCAGCATCCTACTTCAGTAAGGAAAATAGCAAGAAGATTACTGTTTGTGTCCAATATTGCACATATCTCACACTCGTGTGAGCACATGATTGCAAGTACGCTCAAAAAGGTGTTTTAAAAAGGGCAGCATTTTTATGGCACTAATTGTCATACCTCAAGCTTTGAACTCTACTGCTTTGGAAGCCTTCCTGAGTCTCCAGAGCTGGTTAATGTGGGTCCAGGTCTCTTGTCAAGACCAAATCAACACTTTGCCTGGATCAGTAATTCTCAATCCTGTGCAAAATCATGCCACCGGTTTGGGCTTGAATGTTAATACTGCAGCAAGGCGGGCCTCGGACAGGCTCTGTGTGCAGCAGGCATCTCAGAGAGCCTCACAGACGTCTACCAGCCCCTCCTGAGCACTGCAGAGAGACACTGCAGGATCTGCCCAGGATCTACAGGTTCTCGGTGTGATCCTCCAGTGCTCCGTATTAAACATTATGGCTTATCCCCGTGCAAGCAAGCAATTACCTTGCTTCCCACAGGTGCTGTTTCCTACCCAACCGTGTGAGAGACATGGCAATGGACACCATCTCTCCAGCAGAACCTGTCAGCTTGAGCGAGTGCCTCAATGACTGTGTTAGATGTAACTAAAAGCAAGAAGAGAACCTGTGAGGGGACAGGAGGCGGTGAAGGCTACAACATGGGCTGTGATTCCCAGAGTCCTTTGGGTGCTGGGGCTCATTCAGAGGCACCAGCCTGTTTCAGCTGGCTGAAATCACCATCCGATGGGCTGCACCTCCACTGGAAAACTTGGGGGCCCACAAAAAAAGCAAGGCTGAAAAACAGGCTTTTAGGCCCAGTTGCTCTCCTGCACTGTGAGAAGCATTCAAACATACATCCCAGAAACCTCCTCCAGTGACTCCAGTTTGCCAAAGGAGCAGGGGAAAAAAGCAAAGACAAATAAATAGGATTTTTTTATTTCTCAAATTTGGACAATAGTTTTGCCACCTGCCAGAAGTCCAGACCAAACTTAGCTGAAGTTGGTTCAGTGTCCTATACCTTATTATTTTCCTAATTTAGCTCTTAAGTACCTTCTCCAATCATTACTTCGAACACTAAACCTGTGTCATTAAATCATCTCACAGCCCTCCGGGGAACAGTTAAGATTCAGGATGGCCTCTCAGCACTACTGTGCAATTTAGGCCTATTTAATTCCCGTTAGCTGAGAAATACGATGAAAATGTATCTAGTAGACCAGCGATCAGCAATACAGCTTCTATTCTTGACAGGTCCACAAGCTCAACTTTCCCTTGATAGTAATTGTTGAAAACTAGGGCCTCGTGATTTATCCAAGGCTCTTAAGAGCTTGATATCTGCTGTTCTTCCGTCACGGAAATGCAAAGTTTAAATATAAAACCTGCCTTGAATAGTTCTGTGCAATTCAATCAGCCAGTAAATTTCTTACAGATGATAGCACACTGATCCTAGCATAATCCAATGTTTCATAAATGTCTTAAAAGATTAAGGCATCGTTTTCTGCCCAAATGACAGAGGAGATTCACATCTCTGCAGAGTAAACACTGGCAACAGTCTTGCGTAAGAGCCAGCAATATTGCTAAAATTCTCCTCTGTGCTGCATTACAAGGGCAATTACATAATCAGAAGCCCTCATCTATCAAAAGCAATCCTTTTCGTTAAACAAGATGCTCTGGTGTAAGTGCCCAAGCACTCATCAAATGGGAAGGAAGGGAAGGTAGCTGGATTGCATCTCCTGATAGACCGGGAAAGAGGATTTTTAACCGCTTAATGACTCATCCCTGCTCCCTATTGTCTTTTCTTCCTTTCTAGCTCCAGTTCTAAGAGCATGTTTGAAGGAGTGCACTGAGGCTCTTTGACTCATGAATGATGGTCCCCAACATGCGAGGCACTGTGGTTACAGAGTCGCACATAGAAGGGTTTGGGTTGGCAGGGTCCTTAAAGATAACCTAGTTCCAAACACCCTGCCGTGGCCAGGGACACCCCCCACGAGACCAGGTTGCTCAAAGCCCCATTCATAGAAACATAGAATGTGTTGGGTTGGAAGAGACCTTTAGAAGTCATCTATTCCGACCCCCCTGCAGTAAACAGGGACATCTTCAACTAGATCAGGTTGCTCAGAGCCTCATCCAGCCTGGCCTTGAATGTCTCCAGGGATGGGGCCTCCACCACCTCCCTGGGCAACCTGGGCCAGGGTCTCACCACCCTCATTGTAAAGAACTTCATCCTAATGTCTAATCTAACCCTGCCCTGCTCTAGTTTAAAACCATTTGCCCTCGTCCTATGGCTACATGCCCTTGCAAACAGCCCCTCCCCAGCTTTCCTGTAGGCCCCTTCAGGTACTGTAAGGCTGCTATAAGGTCTCCCTGGAGCCTTCTCTTCTCCAGGCTGAACAACACCAGCTCTCTCAGCCTGTCCTCACAGCAGAGGGGCTCCAGCCCTCTGAGCATCTTCATGGCCCTCCTCTGGACCCGCTCCAACAGGTCCATGCCCTTCTTGTGATGAAGGCTCCAGAGCTGGAGGCAGCACTGCAGGGGGGGTCTCACCAGAGCAGAGCAGAGGGGCAGAACCATCTCCTTCGCCCTGCTGGCCACATGGCTTTTGATTCAGCCCAGGACACAGTTGGCTTTCTGAGCTGTGAGTGCACATTGCTGGCTCATGTTGAGCTTCTCATCAAACACCACCCCTAAGTCCTTCTCCTCAGGGCTGCTCTCAGTCCATTCTCTGCCCAGCCTGTATTTGTGCTTGGGATTGCCTTTGTAACAGAGAAGGATTGTACCTGCAAAGGAGAAGGGGTTGGAGCAAGACTTAGTGGCTGAAAGAGCTGCAGGTGCAGAACTGCCAAAGAAACTTCACCTGATGCTTGACAAAACTTTGAAGAACTACAGACACCATCGTGGTCATCCAAGCTCCCATAGGGATGAATAGTTCTGCTGCTCCCTATGCCAGAGGGTCCCTTAGTTTCTAGTTCATCCTAAACCCCAGTGAGGTCTGCAAATTATGGCAATCACTGCCTGAATCTTAAGGTCACTGCAGATAGGAGCAGGTGTCTTCACCTGAGCTTGTCATCCAGATTCTGTAGCATCCATGAGGAGACATCACCTAGGATGAGATGTCCTAGTCATGCCTGTTTCTCTCAACTGACTATGAAGGGTGAATCTGCCACGCTCTGCGACACCCCAGCTACTTCTCTGCATCAGTTCTGCAAACAGATACAGCCATGGCCACTGTTGGCACCATGTCTCAGGAAAAATGACATCAAGAGCCACAGACATATCCCGAAGGATCATGTCCAGCTATAAAACCATCATAACCTGTTAGAAAAGATCTCTGCTGTGTTGCTAACGTGAGCCCCTGGGACAGTCTCAGCTCTGACCCAGTTCACTGCCTCTCAGGAAAGCCATAGCCCTTACTGGGGCTTCTCTTTGAGTTGGTGGCTTAGATCATATTGTCCTCAAGGGAGGTAAGGCAAAATTGCACAGGGGCCCTGAGGATACCCATCTGGGTGTGCGATGGGCCTCACATCTTTGTTCTTCTTATGGCCTCTCATGCTGCATTCGCAAGGGGAAAATAAGGGGCAAAAAGGACCGGATTTAACACACGCGATCTCCTCTAAGGCAGCCAAGCGAGGGATGTAATTCACTGAAGTGCCTTCCCTCAGCAGGAGAGACCTTCCTGACTGCTGCTAATGAAAACGCAGGAAACAGTATTTTCCTGCTCAGACCTGGCAAGCAAAACAGCACAGAGGGGGGATTTTTTGGCAGAGTTCCTCTAAGAGAGCAGAAGGTAACGTGATAATTGGATGAAGGCAAATGGGAAGCAAAGAGAAAGAGGCCACAACAGCAAGGTCACTAGGGAGGAGGTCAGAGTCTGCGGGACAGCTCGGGGCAGAGTCATGAGCTGGAAAGGGAAGGGAAGCGAGCACGAGGAGGAAGAGATGGAGCAAGGAAGAAGTGGGACAGGGAACGAGGGGCAGGAGATGGGCATCCCCAGAGAGTTCCCACCAGGGGCAGAACTGGGAGCATCCTGACATACAACACAGCTGTGACCTGGCTTCCTAAAGAGGCCATCTCCCCTACAGTGCAAAAATGTCAAACCAGATGGATTTTGTTCAAATCTTTATTTCTGAAAAGATCCCACCTTATATTCAGGCTGATCCCCTTGTGATCTAAAAGCTCCATGTTATATTCCACTGCCATTTCTCTGGCTTCAATTCAGGCCCCTTGGGTTTCAAGGCTACAACAATGCACGGTCCCCCTACCACAACCCATCCAACTTCAATAATTTTCTACGGCAAATAAATTCCTGCCCCTGAAGCTGCAGCTGGTTCTCATGACCGGCAAAAGAGGTTGAGATAAGCAGCACAGGGAGATGTACCGAGGCCAGAGGATACTGCTGTGGTCCTCCCTGCTATCACCAGTATGACCCAGACCACAAAGGCACCCTCCTGCAATGGCACAATATCAGTGTTTTATCAGATCCTCCAATCCAGGACTTACAGAGCGGGGAACTACAAGCCCAAGAAGATATGGGAGAGGACCTAGCAAACCCTTGCAAAACATTCACCACAGTGGACAAGCTGTCTTTGGAGAAGTGGAACAATGAAACCTGTTTTTTTGGAGATGGGAGGGGGTTTTAGAGAGAGATTTTGGAGATTTTTAGAGACTTCTGCTCTGGGGTAATATGTGTGCTCATAGAATTGTATTTCCATTAGTGGAGGCACTGAAAGAGACTTTTTCTTTATCCGGCAACAAATATTTGCAAAAGTGGTAGGAATTTTGATATCTACAATCTTTGGCCCTTCACCAGGCTTGGCTGAAATGCATGAAGGATTCAAAGGTATGGAAGAGTGAAGGGGAAAAAGCACATCACAAGAAAGCAAGGCAGTATTAGCTTTTTATGTCTAGTATATCAGAAATCAACATCCTTAGCTATTGACTGCGATATTCATTAGCTATTGCAGGATCTGGCCTTGAAAAGCTCTGAAAAGACAGTTCGGTCATTTCAGAGGTTCAAGATGATTTTTCCACTTTGAGTTATTATTTTCAGGAAAAGCTGGGCATGCACTGAGGAAGAGAGTAAACACAAGGCGACTGTCTGACTTATTTTTGACATACGTTCAGGCGGGCGGTTGGGTGGTGAATAGACTCATTGAAAGCGTGTTTCAAAGCCAGGCACGAGATTGATTGCAGAAAACAAAGTTTTTGTTGGAAAGCATTAGCGCTGGAACTAAATACCTGTTGTGCTCTGCCCATGGGAAGGCTGCAGCTTATCTCCCCAGCAGCGAGAAAGCAACCCAAGCCCGCCAGCAAAACAGAAAACAGCAGCGGGATTAATCAATAGGGCTCAAAGAAGAGAAAGTGGAGGAACAAGCTGTTAATACTGTTCTCAGAGGACAGGCTTGCTCTAGGAAGCCACTTTCAAATACTCTAGGATGAGACGAGAAAAGGCTTTTAAGATCAATTAGTCTTTGCAAATGATCCCCTGCCATGGAGTTTCCATGGGTGCGGGGAAGGGAACACACAGGTTGTGGTAGGAACCAGGGGCACCTCTCCATCCTCCGAGTCTCAACAGGGTAAACGTGATGCTGGGACAGTGGAAATGTCAGAGCCTGCAGCAAGCAGAAGGAAAAATACAAGGAAAACTGCTGAGGTGGCAGCGGAGGGGATTGAAAAGCTGAACTGACTTAGAGCAGGTCACTTCCACAGAGCTTGCAAACTGCCTTCAAATTATCCGGTCAAATGAGTGTTAGATAAGCAGAGAGTCTTTTTGGGCCCTGGGGGGAAATTCAGACAAGAGGGTTATTCAGCAGCTGGGTGATGACTAAAACTTTCTGAGGCAGGTGGGGGATAAATCACTGCCGCAAAGCGAAGCCTCAGCTGGGGCCGTGGGGCAGGCTGGGAGGGCGTCTGAGGAAATCTGGGTGGCTGAGCTGGGGCAGGGGCAGGGTCCATCCTGCCCAGATACCACATCCCTGAGCATTTTGAGGAAGCTTATTTCCAGAAGGGTTATTTTTGCTTGGGTTTGTTTTTCAGCCAGGTTTCTTAAGTTTCTTCAGTGGCTAAGAAATCCCCTTACACAATCCCTGTGTGTGTCTGTAACTCTCCCCCTGCCCAACAGTTTTTACTCCACCCCCACCAGCCCAGGGCTCTTAAAAATCCAAAGAAAGGTTTTTCCTACACATGCTGTGAAAATGGGTGGGCGAGGAGAGCAAGATGCTTGGGATCAAAGGGTTTGAGCCTCCTGTCCCCTCCGTAAAACCAGTGGAGAGGACCAGTCTCTGTAGAAAAGCTGGAGGATGCCCACCCTCAAACACACATCAGGTTGTGGAGATGGAAGGAGATGGAGAGCATTCCCATCCGTGGGGACCATCTCTGCCTGCCTGCAGCCAGGCTTGGACCTGCTCTGAGACCCTGATGAACACACTGAGGCTGTGGGCAGAGGAGAGAACTAGAGAACTCCGGGTCTGTGGTCTGGCTAGCAGAGGAGATAGCATGGCTGGAGACAAAGAGGGCTGGGAGACAGGAGTCTGGCTTCTGCAGAGCTGGGCAAGCTGCCCATTCTCTTCTGCCTCCAGTTCTGGGGAAAACTAGGATACAGATCTGTCTCCATGCCGGGCGCTGAAATCCTCTGGAGGAGGCAGGGTGTGTGGGTTAGCCATCACGAGCCTCGCCTTGTGACCCTTGAAAAGGCAAAGTGTTATGAGTTTCTCCTGCAGCCAGCTGTTAGCAGTGCCACGTACATAAGCTCCTGACGATTAGAGTATATCAGGAAGGGTAATGAAGGACACCAAAGTCATTGCTTCCCCCTTCTCTTTCCTTCCCTCTCCTTGTCAAAACAAGGATCTGCTTCCTGTGCTATCTGAGAACCACAGGGAAAGAATTAGCTGGATGGCCGCGCTCAAGGAGTTGCGGTCAACAGCTTGATGTCCAAGTGGAGACCAGTGACAAGTGGAACTAGACTGGAACTAGATGATCTTTGACAGAACTAGATGGGTTGGAACTAGATGATCTTTAAGATCCCTTCCAACTCTAACTCTTCTATGATTCTATGAATAGTTTAGGTCAGAAAGGACCTCTGGGCATCTCCAGTCTGCTCTAAGAAGTGCTATCTGCAAAGTTTGATCTTATCCAGGTGACTTATGAGTATCTCCAGGGGTGGAGACAGCACAGCCTCCCTGTGCACCTGTCCCAGCGCTTACCCACTCTCATAGTGAAAAATGTTTCCCTTGCTGTGCCGGGCACCGTAACAGAAATGTTCAGCCTGGTGTGAACAGGGATGTTTTGTGTGGAGACACCAGAAGGAACAAATGGCAGGAGAAGAGCTACACAAATGGCACGTGCTGACGGCACCTAGCAGAACAAGTCAGCAATATGTCACCACATCTCCATGCACCATTTCAGGACATCCAGGCTGGAAGACAAAGGACAGTGAGTAAATCCTTGTGACTCATACACGCGGGACAGGATGGAGAGATTCAACAGATGGCATCGCATGTCCTCCGCGGCATTGCAGGGAATCCTGGTCAGACAACTTGGACACAAGTGGTTTGGTGCCGAACTGCTGGGTAGACGCTTCTTGGTGCTTGTGGGCATGAAAGTCCGCGGGCAACGAGTGACAACAATTTTTTGTTTCAGTTCTGTTTAAAAATTAAATCACCTTCCCCCCCTGCAAGGTCTCACATCATGCATTACTACATTGTCACAACGTCATTTCCTACAGCCGCAGCTTGTGTTTGTTGCCTCATCCCTTCACAGTGCACCTCGGAGAAGAGACTGACTCTCCTCCCTATAGCAGAAGACAGCAGTTGCATTCCCCTAAGCATCTTCTTTCCCAGGCTGGTCAAACCCAGCTTGCTCATCCTTTTCTCATATGTCTTGTGCTCTCCACTGGACCTGCTCCAGTTTGTTGGTCTCTCTCTTGTACCAGGGGACCCAAAACTGACCACAGTGCCCCAAACAGAGCACTCAACCTGCTGGCCACACAAGGAACCTGCAAGGCACCTGCAGGAGGACACCAGCTCCCACTACGTTCAGCTACAGGAGAATCAAAGTCACCTCAGAAGAGCCTGATAGCCCTGCTTTCCCTCCCTGCACCGCGTCTCCAGAAACCTCATGTGAGAACGAGTCAACAGATAACCTCTTACTTGCCAAATATCTGGCTGCATGAGCAGCAAGAACAAGCTCTTGCACCTTTGGCAGCAAATCTTTACACATTTGCTGATGTGAACTACCGGTTCCCGCTCCACTTTCTGTGTCTACTCCGCTTTGCCTGTTAAATTGGCTCCCTCATCTGCTGAGCAAAAACTGATTAGGAGAAAAACGAACAATAGAAGGCTCCTGCCATTTTGGACATGAAAGGGTACTTTTAAATCATGAAGAAAATATGTTGGTTTTTTTTCTTGTTCCAAAGCAGGAGCCCGGATCGGCTTTTAATTGTTTCCTCACCCCTGCAGCCTTCATTGGCAAGTTATTTCCCTGGCTGATGGAGCTCGTCGTGGTCCAGAAGCGAGAGTAGAAGGCTGCAAGACAGGATGTCTGGGTTCCCTTCAGAAGCCTGTCCCTGAACCGCTGTGGGAAACACGGCTCAGCCCGGCTCCTGATGGGCGACCGTTTGCAGATGTCGAGGCTGAGCTCGCCTGAGCGGTGGTTTTATGCAGCATGAGTCACTGCCGCTGTGGTTTCCACTGCACTTACCATTATGGCACTGTAATGCTTCCTTGTCTTAGGGAAGTGTCAGGAAGATTAGTTGATGTTTGCTCAGTGCTGGACAGATGCGAGGAGAGGGGAAAGGTCCCCTGCCAGCTCTTCCTTCTCACTGAGCAACTGTAATTCTCTCACGGTGTTTTCAAGCCCTGCCAGGATCCCTGTGCTCGCCTTTGCCTCCTCCCCTCTGGTGGCCCTTGCAGACAGAGGTCCCAGAGCACAGCCTCTCCACCCAGCAGAGCTGGAACCTTCTCATGGGAAAAATCTCTTAAGGCTCTTTAAAAGGCTCTGAAAAGGGCCTTCTTTCTCACACCTTGCTTTCATGCCTCTCAGCTCCACTCCGGACAAGCTGGGAAATGTCTTACCTCCAAAGCTGACTTGGCCGTCAGCCCTGGGGCATGACAAGTGTCCCTCGCAGCTCTCGCTGCCTTCCTCAGACTGGACTTGAGCTAAAAACTGTACTTGGCTTCAGATTGGACAAGGGTAGATTTAGACGAGATATTAGGAAGAAATTTTTTCACTATGAGGGTGGTGAGGCACTGGAACAGGTTGCCCAGGGAAGTTGTGGTTGCCCCATCCCTGGAGGGGTTCAAGGCCAGGCTGGATGGGGCTTTAAGCAACCTTGTCTGGTGGGAGGTGACCCTGCCCATGGACTAGATGATCTTTAAGGTCCCTTCCCACCCCACAAATTCTATGACTCTATAAAGCAAGCAGCACAACACCCCTTTGTCCGTGATGGCGGGGGGTAATTGGAAGTGGTGACATACCACCACAGAGGTGACGCACACCGCAGTGACACCGCAACAGGGTGCCGATCTGCCTGGCTGCCAGTCACTCTGTGCACCCTCTGCAATGCAGCAGCCTTTCTTCTGCAGGTGGCCAGCCAAGATCTACACTACTTCAAAAGCAGGAAGCCAAGCCAGGACCTGCCTCTGGCAGGGACATCCCATTCATTTCAGCTATGGTCCCGCTGGGTTTTTCATTCTCCATGCTGAGGATTGCCTGTGTTCGCTGAGCATCTCCTGATGCCTTGAAGTCCGGTCCGAGCTGCCAGACAGTCTGCAGCTGGGCTGCTGTGTCCCTTCTGCTGTCTGGGCACAGATCAGGGTACAACACACGCACAGCTTGTAGGAAGCACCAGACAGACCGAGTGTGGCCAAGATGGTCACTCCTGCAGCCCCATGAAGCTGGGTATGTCAGGAGCTCTGCATTTGTGGCCATGTCCTATGCTAGGCGGACCTTCACTTCTTCCCACCATGTCCTGATCTTCTCCCCACTTGACACCCTTTCACCTTTCTCTTTGCTCTAACCCTTTCTCCAGCTACATGCTGCTCTGCTCCACACTGCCTCTCAAGAGAGCTGTGGCCCTTTTTCCAAGCCAACACCAACACAGTGGCAAACACTGCGGTTTTAACGAGTCCCACAGGCAAAAGCCACTGTGAGTGCAGAAAAGCAGCAGCCAAGCAGCATCACACATCTGCAAAGGTGAACTACTATTATAGAATCATAGAATGGTTTAGGTTGGAAGGGACCTTTAAGATCATCTAGTTCCAATCCCTCTGCCATGAGCAGAGACGCCTTCCACTAGACCAGGCTGCTCAAAGGCCCATCCAGCCTGGGGGTTGGAACTGGATGATCTTTAAGGTCCCTTCCAACCCAAACCATTCTATGATTGTGTAAGCAATGCTGCCAAGCACTTCCCTCTCCAAGTAATGAACCCACATGGCTTGCTTCTCAAATGCTTCCGATTGAGAGGGGCCTGTGACCAGCTGCTGTTTCAGAGTCACAGGGTTTAAGGCAGATGGGGTGTACAGTGCTATACAATCTGTCCTCTTGCAAAACCCAGCACTGACTGCCTCTGCCAAGCCCACAATTCCCCCTCTGAGCAGTAATTTTGCTGTCTTGATTTAAAGATTTCCAGCAATGGAGAACCTACTGTCTACCGGCTACCCTAGGTGGCTGGTCACAGTGGTTCACAGCCTCCACTGGTTAAAAACAGGAGGGCACCTGAGTCTGAAACTATCTGGCCTCTGCTCCAGAACACTGGATGCAGTTCGGTGTCTCAGTGTGGCTGGAGTTTTGTTCACCCCTGAGAATCTCTTTGCATCGACCTCGTCCAGGTCAGCTCCTTCGCTTCTGCACTTCACCACTGCTTTGGGCACAGCTTGTCTGGTCACCCCCAGGGGCTAAGAAGAGCTGTGTTCTGTTTCCCTTGATTTCCCTCAAGGCCGTATGTTACACAGCATCTTCTCAGATGTTCAAACAACGGAAGAGTCACCTCAGGGCTGCGAAAGGCCAAACCAGCATCCTGCCTCTGCTGGGCTGGTTTCTCTAAAAGAAATAATAGCAGGGGTGCAGGACGGACAGACAGGTCCTGTGAATGCTAATATTGGGTGTATTTTTATTAAAACTCAACATCATGTTCTGTCAGAGCCTCCAGTGACACCCAGAACATACATTTTTGGTGATGCTGGTAGTTCCCTTCGTGCTGCCCCACGGGTAGAGGCAGGTAACCTGTCCCCAGAGCATCTCATCCCTCCAGCAAGACACTGCTTTCAGCCCAGAGACAGGCATTTTCGTCGCATTCAGGTCCTGCATGCAGCTCATTCTCCCAATGAGCTTCAGATCCCTGGGGACACTCTGGGCATCTGCAATTTCCTGTGCTGGAAGAGTTTGGGTCTGCCTCGTCCTCAAGTCCACACCCCAGGCAAGAGGGTCATTAAATCCCTGTGATAACCTCCCCCAGGCTCCAAAAAACCCAAACTGCACTAACAGCATTTTGCATGACCTTAATGACCTACCAGCTGGAGACCTTACCTCCAGTTTCCATCTTGCACACCTCCTTGGCCACTTCACCTCACCAATGCTGAACCTCCTCCCTGGTGTTCAGCGCCATCAGAGAAACCACCTCGTCTTTCAGCCACCAATATCTTGGAAGTCTACAATATGCTAGCTCCTGCCAGGTGGGACACCGCAGGATCCCTGAGCAATGGAAGAGCCGCAGGGATGATCCACGTGATGCCTGAGCTGCAGCCGGATCTCGAGAGGAACAAGAGAGGGAAAGCTAGCGTGTGAGATCTGACAGGCTCAAAACAAACCCAGCTGGCTGGCACGCACGCCGAGCCCAAAACACCCCAGGCCACCCTGCTCCCACCCTCCTGATACCATCACACCCCTCCACATTTAATTAAAAAAGGATTAAAGCAGGCTGTAAGGACGTGGGCGACGGCTGAGGTCAGGGGGTGCCTTGTAAACCTACGCCAAGCCCCGCAGCTGGTGCTGGGACAGTGGGCTGTCTGCTGGTGACGCCAGCTTCTCCAAGACTACGGCAGGTCTAATCTGAGACCCAGGTGACTTATCCAGTCTCCTGTAGCTGGTCTGAAAGGAGAGCTCCAAGGCAAGGATGGGATTGGGGTAGAGGAGCCCTCAGGGAAACGTTTATGCTGCTGGTAAGCAAGCAGGCAATGGTTGGGATATTCCTCTGAGGTCTCTGTGTTGTTCCAGTGACCCTTCCCAGGGCTTGTGTTTTCCCATGTCTCCCTCCAGAGCTCACACCTTTATCCCGCACAAGCCACATGCAACTGTCCCAGCCTTGGCACTGAGGTTCAGGTAGGTTGCTCCCAGATCCAGCCTCACAGAAAGCCCTGGGAAGGTGCCTGTGGATGAGGCACAGTGCCAAGGAGTTCCCCATCTTACCTGGCTGGAGGAGCCATGGTCATAGATGGATGGAAGTCACCTCCACACAGGGATTAACCCTGGGTTTAAAGCCTTAATATCAGCCACTTTTACCTTAAAAGGGGGCACTTATTCAGAGGAAGGTGGAGAAAGTCTTAGTTGACTCTGAGAGGGACATTCCTCCCCTGCACAGCAGTCTCTGGGAGCAGAGTCAATGGCATACGTGGGGAGTTCCCACATGGAGAGACACAGAGGGCAGAGCTCAGCAGGAAGGGTAGAGGCACACAGAGGGACTGCGAGAGATGGAACTCACTAGCACGGACATGAGGACATGGGTCTGGGTCTGAAACGCACCCCTGAGTGATGGGACATGCTGTGTGGTGGCAGGAGAAGAGATGTCTCAGGCTGGAGGATGGACCGTACTGCACCAATGTTCCTGCTGGGAGCCCTTGGCCTCTTGGCTTGTATCACTGCACGGAGATCTGACCTGCAGGACACAAGTCGGTCCCTCGTCAGCAGCTTGATGGCCACCCAAGCCTATAACGTGGGGCCAGTCCCTGCAAGGAGGACAAGTGAGTCCATGACATGTTAAGTGCTCCCCATTATACCCAAATCAGTCTTGCATCCCCTAAAGCATTTCAGCTCAGCCCCAAACCCACCTCTTTCACAGTGGTTTGGCCATAACAAGCTTGAAGAGCTCAAAGACGTTCCCTGTGGCCTTTATAGCTCTTTCTGCCGTGAATTCATTGCTTTCCCCTTCTCCCCTTACCTCCATAGCCTAGGGCAGCCCTGCTCCTCTCACAGCAGGGTCTGACCTCTCTTTTAGGTGTTTCTAAATGCTCCCAGTCCCAGCAGCCTCAATAATGCTGTCTTCTAACCAACCCATCATCCTGTCACCCAGCCTTGGAAAGTTTTTCTCCCTCCTTACCTCACACTTGCCAGAGACCAGCTGATTCATCCACTATCTGCCTCAGGCAACCCACGCAGCCGCTGATGATTGACTTACTTAACAATTAAGCAGAGCCTTAAATCTGTGCAGCACTTAACGTGTATTGACTAATTAATCCAAGCACCTATCTGAGGTAGGTTAGTTCAGTCTTGTGTGAAGCTTCCAAGCATGCCCACGGCTGCCTCGCCACGGGTCGAAGGCAGAAGCAGGTCTGCGGAGGTGATAGGGCGTCCACCATCCCCGTGGCCCACACCTCCATGGGACCCATGCAGCGCTGCCCCTCTGCGTTGTACAACCCGTTGCAACTTCAGAGGTCACTGAGCCCAGGAGACCGCATCCCTAGCCCAAGACTCTTGCAAAGCTTGCCCTTGAATGGGCTTTTCTCCTGCACCTTCTCTGGCCCTGCACAGTTGCTTCGTTACCTACTGTCCCCCGCTCCCACCACCATGGGGGCACCCTCCACATCCAACAGCTAAAACCAACTTGCAAGGAGCTGCTTGAGGCTCTGCCAGACCTTGAGAGCAGTGGGGAGAACCTTCCCCTGGGGTCCCACTGGCGGCCAGCCCCCAGGCCCTGCCAACGCAGGAGGACAAACCTGGCCTTCAGGATGGTGGCAGGAGAGCACAGCACACTGCCCCGCTGCCTCCTGCTGCAAGTGCCACCCCGAGGGAGCCAGGCTTTCCCCGCAGCCTGCCGTACAAAGCCTATTCACACAAGCTGTCTCAGCCACACCAAAACCCACGGCCCCATCTCGGCTGTCAGCGGGGAATGAGGCCAGGCGTGGGAGGCAGGGAACCCGCTCCCCACATGGAGGAGCCGCACCGGAGCTTTGCCCAGAAGGACGGGCTGGGGACGCACCCAGGGTTACGCAGAGAGCCCGCAGCAGGAGTCAATACCCAGGTGACTCCCAGCCCTGGGATTCAGGAGAGGGAAAGGGAGGAGGTTTGCCATAGCTACGGGTAGAGACTTGGAAAGGTGAGATGGGCTTCCAGCTACACAAGCCTTGATGACCAATCCTGAGCATATAATCTAATTCTTCACTTTTTTCTCCAACACAGCCACTTTTCACGTAGCCAAGACTAAAGAAAAATAACATGTCCTTGTGCCACGCAGGTTCCCAACCATTAGCTAAGGCCAAGGCAGACATTAATTGCCCAGAGAAGCTGTGGCTGCCCCATCCCTAGAGGGGTTCAAGGCCAGGCTGGATGGGGTTTGGAGCAACCTGGTCTAGTGTGAGGTGTCCCTGCCCAGGGCAGGGGGTTGGACTAGATAATCTTTAAGGTCCCTTCCAACTCTAACCATTCTGTGATTCTGTGATTAAAACTCCTGGACATGCCATGGTCCTCTTGCACTAAACAGTATAGGATCCCCCCAGCACAAGGACAAAGACTCCAAAGGTATGTGACGCTGTTTGACTCCCTGCCACCAAAAGGTTTCAGCCCATCTGAGTCTTCCGAGCAGCTCATGCCCTTTCTCTTGCCTCCCTGTCACCCCAGGGCACAGTGACGCCCATCCCTCCCTGACAGGCAGGTGTCGCGGCTTGAGATATGGTTGATGGGAAGGACCTGGCAGCAGAAAGGCACTCTGCCGAGCTGGGGAGCTGTGAAGGAGCCAGCCAGAAGAGAGCTTGATCCAAACAACCTTGCTCAGAAATGCCAGGAGCAGCAGAGTCAGGATCTGCTCAAACCAGGTGGTGTCTATAACGGTAAGGTAGTGGCTTGAGTCAAAAAGCATCAGCATCCACGTTATAAAGGCATCTCTGCTGCTCATAATGGTACCCTTCACGTGCCCTCCATCTCATGCTGCTGAGGTCAGGGTTCCTGCCTACCCCGTGGAGATACCATTTGCTTGCTTTTTAACACACAAATAACACGTTAACACATTAACAACACCAAGGGTAGAAGAGAAACTTCCCCTCCCTGTGAAATTCACCTCAGAAAATCCTGGGTTGTAAAGCAGAGGAACTTGTAAACCAACACTTTACCTCTGGGTCATAAACCATCACATATATTAGGAGAGAATTTTCTTTTTTTTTTTTTTTTCCTTGCCTGAGTATGTGCTGATCTCATTCATCTCGGGAAAAGCACAGGGTGTTCTCATCCAAGCTATACCTGGCAAGCTGCATACGCTGTGACAGAGGGAGCGAACTTCTGAGCAAGCTCTGCAGTGGCTGCCGCCGGCTTTCTTGTGGCTTATTTTTTGAGCTAGAGGCTGGCTTCTTCACCTGGCATTCTTGAGAGAGATGAAGGGTAAGTCAGCAAATCAGCTTCATGCACGGCAAACATCCTCTTGCTTTCAGCCATGGCAGAATTAGCTCAGGTCGGGATTTGTTGGTAGCTGGGTGAGAAACAGTTGCAGGGCTTTTTCCTCTCCCCCCCATCTCCCCCCAAAGGGAGAAAACAAGCGAATGTTTTTAACACGCTGCATGGTTGCAGGAGCTGTGGTACCCGACCGACACGGCTCAGCAAGCGCTGCTGGGGAAATCAGCATGGGAATGATCCCGATGCTATTTTAAACCCCGGCAGAAAACGCTAGCTAGCAACGCCGAATTCGACGGGGCTGCGTAAAGCCAAGAGCAGCGGCAGCAGCATGAGCTGCCTGCCCGTATAGCAGGGATGCCCCACGCCGCAGCGGTTCGCACCGATGTGCCGGGTACTCGCTCACTGGCTCGGTTTGTTGATCTATTCGCTAACTAAGACGTCGCTTTGACATGTCAACCAGCAAGCTGGCGTCCGGATGATGGCTCGGTGTCACGCAGGCACCTCCGTTTAGATCCGCCGGTTAAAAATGAACGGGAGCTAAGCTGTTCAAAGGGATCCGCGCTGCCGCCAACGTGAGTGCTCTGGCGGTGGAAGTTGCATGCCTGTCTCCGAGGGGGGATGCAGCTCTCACTGGGTGACTGCCGAAAACCACCCCGTGCTCGGCCGGCTCTCTCTTGTCGTGCTCGCCCGGGAGAGGATGGAAAGAGGGCATGGTGCGGGATTGCTGCAGCCAGCGGGTGCTGCAAATAGCGTGTGAGATTAAAGGTGGTATCTAAGAATAAAGGTACCGCAACTCCTAGGATAAGAATAATGAATGTTGCAAGTCTGGTGACTGCAGGAAAAGTCCCCTTTGTAAATAGTGCTGTTTGGAGCGAGGAGAGCAATTAGGTAGATTCTGCTGCAGGTCATTTTGGTTGGGTTAATTGGGGAAGAGGATGTTTGCTGGCAGCTAAAGGAGGCAGCCTGGGAGACTGGTTAAAATGCAGAATTACCAGAGCAGGCTAGTGTTTGGAAATGTTATAATAATCTCAAGGCAGGGGAACATGGTTCGGTATGTTTTACCTTCTGACATAGTCAAGAGGAGAGAGACTTTAGTTTAGAGGGCTCCTCTTGCCTTAATTAAAAAAAAAAAAAAAAAAAAAGATTTTCAAAGGCAGAGCTTGTTTTGCAAAGCTCAGACACCACAATGATGGGCAGCGCTGAAACCAGCCGTCTGTCCCGCTATCTGAATGCCAGGCCTTTCCAGGAACCCTGTTTTGGGCAAGCAAAACAGCTCAGTTGCCGGGGAGTTTTTTCACGCCCTAGTTTTGTGGGTGGGTGCATCTGTGTGTGCATGTTTGGCGGGGGGAGGAGGCATGAACTGCTCGTTGTACCCCAAGTCTGACTCCGTGGCTGTATTACTGTAGGTGTGACGATGGGTATGACACAGGGCTGTGCTTTTAACAGGAAAGTCAGAGATGATCGTCCCCGGTGCTTTCAGTGCTCACAGGGTTGAGCATCCTGTAGCTAAAACTGGTGTCTCTCAAAAGCTGTTGTCAAATGCGCGGTGCTACCAGGGGACCTCTGGCATGGATGCAGCAAGGATGGGAGGTCTCAGCTGGGGTGATGGAGCAAAAATGACAAGGAGGACAAGTTGGCAGTGTTGATTTGGACAGACAGGAGATGAGAAAGGAGTGCAAACAGCAGCAAATCCTCCCGGAGAAGAAGAACTGGTAGTTGTGCCTGCTGGGATGGTTCCTGGGGTGTGGAGGGGGCAAAGGGTCTGTAAGTACAACACACGTGATGGCAGGGACCTCTCCCCACACTAAATCATCAGTGTCCGTGCTCACCAGCAAGCTCACAGAGCCACAAATGAGAGATCTGGCATGCTTGCAAGAAAATGGCATTTTGCTCATTCCCTACTTCTCCATTAAACTTCTCATTGCAAACTCTGCTTTAGCTCTTCTTCCAGAGGGAAAAGAGCTGTCGCTTGTGAAGGCTGATTTTTTTAAAAGCAGTAGCACAAGGGACGTAAAGCACAACCTTCCTCCTGCGTAGCTTTACTCTGTTCTAATTCCCAGTGCCTGCTGCAGGACTGATTGTAACCAAACTATGCAGCAGCATAAGGGCAATTCCTCTGCAGAAATAGCAGTCTGCTGGGAATTGCTACTGCATTTTCTTTCGCTACAGTTTTTGCACTAAATTTATGGTCTGTGTTAATTTTGTTTAATGCTGTTGAGGACAAAGGGCCCTCTGTACTGAGCAATCATTTTAAAACATGCCTATTAAACCTCTTCCCATGAAAGCAGAGGGGCTGGCTGCTGAAGGCTTCGGTGGCAGTCGTCCTGATGTTTCTAGTCTTGAAGATTGCAGGAACCAAGCATAGAACGAGGTCACTGTTGTAAGAAAGGCTGGAGGTCTGGTGGTAGGAGAGCAAGAATGGTGCATGAGGAAAGGCCTGCAGATCTTGGGCTTGCAGGAGACCATCCAGTTGACTTCACCTAAGAGCGAGAGAGAGGAGAAAGAGTGAGGGCTGTCCCTCCATGGCTCGTTGCTGGTTTTTCAAGCAGGGGTTGAAAGGAGGCTCCAGCGAACATCTGAGTGTTCACGTCATTTCTTTCCTCCAGCACCTAGCGCTGATTCATAACCTGGACCTCTGGGAACCCCTTCACCCATCTCTGAAGCATGGTCACTGCTTTCCCTTGCAGGGATCAGAAACCTCGTTATAATCTGCTATTAAGTGGATGTAGCATTTTAGCCCTCCCACCTTCCCACCGTGAAGGGACTAAGCACCACCAGTAAACTGATCTTGGATGAGCTCCTTTCCTGGCCTGACATCCACAGGGTGCATCTCTCTGCCATGAAGCCATATATCAGCACAAGCAGCTCTGAGAAGATGGAGCAAGACCCAAAACTAGATGACAGCAAAGATCATAAAATTATAGAATGATTTGGTTTGGAAGGGACCTTAAAAATCATCTAGTTCCAAGCCACTGCCCTGGGCAGGGACACCTCCCACCAGACCAGGCTGCTCCAAGCCCCATCCAGCCTGGCCTTGAACCCCTCCAGGGATGGGGCAGCCACAGCTTCTCTGGGCAACCTGGGCCAGGGGCTCACCCCCCTCAGAATAAAGAATTTCTTCCTAATATCTAATCTAAATATCACGTCTTCTAGTTTGAAGTCATTACCCCTCATCCTATTACTACATGCCCTTGTAAAAAGTCCTTCTCCAGCTTTCTTGTAGGCCCCCTTTAGGTACTGGAAGGCTGCTATAAGGTCTCCCTGGAGCCTTCTCTTCTCCAGGCTGAACAACCCCAGCTCTCTCAGCCTGTCCTCACAGCAGAGGGTCTCCAGCCCTTTGATCATCTTTGTGGCCTCCTCTGGACGCCCTCCAGCAGGTCCATGTCCTTGTGCTGGGAGGTCCAGAGCTGGACACAGTACTCCAGGTGGGGTCTCAGCAGAGCAGAGCAGAGGGGCAGAATCACCTCCCTGGACCTGCTGGCCACGCTGCTTTTGATGCAGCCCATGATCTCCAACATCCCAGAGCAAGGGGGATTAGATCACATGCAAAGCAAACACCTTGCTAGCGGCTGCACGCATACGCAGATGTAACCACATAGCCCCCAGCTCCAATACAAAACCACTGACCTGAACGGCAGCCAGATCATTTTTTCTGAGAATGCACCATTCTTGAGCAATTTTTCCAGTACATCCCACGCAAACAGGTTTTCCTTGAACACCGCACGGCAGCATTTACCATCTCATGCCAGCTCTTTTTTTTCCTGCTTTCAAAGGGTGGGAGGCTCTCACGTATCACTTGGTGTCTCTATGCTGGCAAGCATGGAGTCTGAGAGGTGTCTCCTCATGGCCACAAAATCCAGCACTAAACCATTGCATGGGATCGATTCTGTAAAAAAGTCAGACAAGATCCCACCTTTTCACAGAAATCCGAGGCCTTCGACTTGGTGCGCATATATCAGTCTAATAACATGTCATTCCTCTTCTCGTCACCGCAACAGCCTTCCCAGGAAGGATAAACTGACTTTTCCCAGTTTGCACGCAGTGGGTTGCGCTGCAGAAGCAGCATTGATCCTTCAACACTGGCACTGGCTATTGGTGTCGGTGGTATTTTCACAGAATCACAGAATGGTTCGGGCTAAATTCTTGGTGGTAAAACAGGGGTGTGGAAGGAAAACGGATAGTGTGTGTAAAGTCACAGGCATAGCTGACATTACTGGCCCAGCATAGCCTGCGCCCGCTCTGACCTGGAGTTTGAGCTCCAGTGAAAACAGGGAGTCTTTAAGCCCCTATTTGGCCCAATTTATCAACTTCTACTGCACAAGAGTACCTCAGGGCAGCCAAGATCTATCACCAGATGCGTTAATTAGTGCTGAGTGAGGGACACATGCTATTTCTTCATAATTAAGAGAATGAAACGGCCAGAGTTCTTCCCTTCCCACATGGGAGAGCTGGAGGGATGTTTCTAGGGGAGCAGCTCTGCTCCTTGGTGGACACTCCTCTTTGATCCAAGCTTGCATTCTCATCAGGTCCCTTATTTCTGCATGCAGGAGGGAAGAGGAAGCGAAAGCAGCACTGCCTCTCCCACTAGTCCGCCCCCTGATACCCTGCACATTGGCCTGATCTGAAGAGCAGTGGCAAAATTGTATTTATTGCAGACAATCTAACAAAAATTTCCCACATTGTCTCACTCAGTAGAAAACCTGATATTCTAGTTCCTCCTTGATCAAATTTGATCACTCTGGAAAGTCCGTTAACTTTAACGCAACAAAAAAAGGGACCAGGGGATATAAGACTTCAGCCCCAAATAAAAAATTAGTAGAAATCGAGTGTTTTCCTTTGTTGGCAATGTGGCACACTAAATAATGCTCAGAATTGGCAAATGCCTAAGGAAAACTGCTTCATCACACAGTTTTACAAGGAAGAGACACAGCAAATCCTATAGTCTTGTAGAGATGGATTGAGCCCTGTCCCACTGCAATGCTGGAGGCAGACTGAGTAACTTGTAGTTGTCTCCCATACTTGTCCTGTCAGATCTATTCCAGGGTATTTGACATAATTCTTAGCTAATTGTCAGGCACGGGACCAGCTTCTGGCAGGTACCATGACTGTGTCATTAGCTGGGACTCTCGTGTTTGACCGCTGTCTTCATGAACATCGAGCAAATACGTGAACATCGAGCTGTATACATGAACATCGAGGAGAGAGAAAGGATGAGCCAGGTTCTTCTCAGTTTGTAGTCCACAGGCCACTCATCACTGCCAGAGGATTCACTGTGCTTTGGCAGAGAGGAGAGGGAGTTTCAGATAACAATTCTCACATGCACAAGCCAATAGAGAAAACAATGATAAACACACCAAGAAAAACACAGCTTAACTTTGTTTTAGCGACCTATGAAAACCACAGCAGCGGTGCTGAACAAGGGGGGATTTGCACGCTTAAGTCCAAAGATTAAGTGGCCACGGGAGTGAAATAACATTGACAGCCGCTAATATATTCTGTAGTTCTTGTCTGAACATCCTCAGCATCTGAATTTCCCCCTTAGTGAGCTGCATTAGGCTGCAGAGCAGCCTGCTATCAGGAAGCTTTGGCAGTAACAGTGGAGAGGCTGGATGCTCTTGGCATCCATTTTGACAAGTCCATTGTGCAGACGGGTTCCCAGAGCTGCACTGGGTCCCCAGTAAAACAGTGGCCTCTTCTGCGACTGGGCAAGAGCTGTGGCTCTCCACACGTTGTGCGGTATCCGCTTCGGCGTCCAGCACAAAGCCCTGCGAGCAACAGAGCCAGGACCACGTTGCCTCTTTGTCTGAAGTCTGGGCAGACACATCCAGGTCACTTGCTCCAGACAGCGTTTTTGCCATCTTCCAGTTGCCCAGAGGGGAGCTCGGTGCTTTGGCAGCAGCCCTGTCTCTGTCCCCAGGGTCCCTGGGCTGCGTTGCCTGCTGGAGCATGGCCGGAGCGTGTGGCAGCTCAGGCACTTGGGAAGAGGCCACCACGTCCTGCTTGGATGACGCCACAGTGCCTTTTGGGTTCATTTAGGTGCACAGCTTATTCTCCACTGGCTGAAGGGAGATCCAAGAACAGGATTTAGCTGTAGCTCACCCTCCCCTTCCTTCTCCTCCTTGATCCTCTAGGAGGAATAAATGCAAAAGAGGATGAAGGTCATCCACAGCTGAGGTGAGTCCACACTAATCTCTCTCTGGAACCTTGGTGGAGTCCAGCATTCAAGCTCTGGGAAGCACTGGGAAATGGATAATTGAGCAGGAAAGGCCAGATTTTGGTAGCTGTGAAAAGGGAAGGCAGAGTTTACCCATGTCATAGAGAGAAAGGTGGGGGCTTCCCTCTGTTCCCAGGCTTTGGCCACTAAGGTACGTGGGTTGGCAGACTGAAGAGGAAGGACTGTGCCACACTTCTTGTCGGGCTAACAGGGAGGGACCACACTGCAGAAAACACCGTGGCCCGAGGGTGATTTTCACACTCACGGGGCAGCTCACTTCTGCGTGTACCCCCCTGTGCTTGCTCCCGTGGCATTTTCAGTAGGTGCCCTTATATGCATTTGAGAGGGAAAGAAAATCAGTCTGATAGTCCATTCTTCCGGCAGATCTTCCCTTTTGTTTCTGAGGCAAGCTGTCCATCTCAAAACAGACTTTTTTCCGCCATCCCAGAGAGAGAACTGAAAGTGCAGGATCAGCTGAAAGAGAGAAACTTGCTGCAAGCAAACCTGACACCCTCTGCAACATCCGAGAGACCGGAAACTTCGTTTGCTTTGTTTCTACACAACTGATCAATTGAAACCAATCGATGAAACACTGTGGGTTAGCATGTTCCAGCCCACAGGCTCCCGATGCCGCCTGATCTGAACAGCAGAGCGGAGTTAGCACACGTGCTAACACACACGCAACTCACTCTCCTCCCCTGAGATCCCAAGTCCTCCTGCAGGCTTGTTTTGGCTCTCAGTAAGGAAAAGCCAGTTCAAAGCAATCACCCCAGGTGATGCGGCATCTCATGGATGTCTAATTATTAACTAAAGCTCAGCCTGGATAAAACAGAGTTTTTGGCATCCCTTTCCTCCCAAGCCTTCTCCCCATATCTTTGTACAACACAGCAAGCAACACGATGTGTTATCTGCCACGCAGACATGGCTCCTGAATGCCACCTCACACTTCTCTTTCAAGGTCCAGGAATTAAAAGGTCCATGCAGTTAAATCCTGTGGATTTAACTTCTCTGGCCCTGCAGGTAAATCTCTTGCATACCTCTTCCTTTCTCTATTACTGAAGTACCTTCCATGGGACTTGATCATGCTTCACTCTCACCCATTCAGGATACCACCACGGAGGTTTTTCTCCTAACCTCTCCTTTTGTCTTGCTTCCCAGCCTGTATCCCTCCACAGTCTCCTCCCTTCCCATAACATCAAACTCAGATCTTCACTCTCAAAGCCCTGTGACTTCTCTGACCATAGTGATTCCCAACAACAACAAGCACACGATGGCAACCTCTGTGGCCAACCTCCTCGTACCTTCTACCACGTGTCTTTGGAAGGGCTCTTCCGAAGGGCTCTTCCGAAGGGCTCTTCCAAAGGGCTCCACAAATCAACCCACAACAGCCCCCCTCCAGTCCCTGATGGAAAGCCATCTTTGCCCCCAGTACAATGCTGAAGTTGACACGCAACATACTGGCAAACATTGCTTTCCTTCCCTGTGTTCCCCTGCACCCATTTTCCTATGTCTCAATCCTGGAATAGCAAATGTGAGGGTATGTTGCGCAGCACAGCTTAGCCCAGCTGCAGCTTCTCGTCCTATAGCAACAGAAACCAGGAATAATAATAGCAAGGTGGTGACTCATTAAAACCAATAACCTCAATAATTAGGCTTACTTAACTTTTCCAATTGTATAAACAACTGAAAAAAAAAAAAAAGAGATCATAAGCTTTCCCAATATTTTTTTACTTTTCCAATTTCTCACACAGAAATTGTCAGTGTTGGGCGTTTGTTTCAGTCAAATTTCCTCTCTACACAACAGTAAATTCATAGAGTGAGGTGAAACATTTGCTTTGCCCGTATTCTGTTAGCGTTTAAGATTCTCCAGCACTTCTTTGCTTCTGAGCAAGGAAGAGCCCAGCTGCAGCCCTGCCGTGGTGCTGACGCTGTTCCAGCTGCTATTGCTATAGAAAAAAAA
>VXBO01002246.1:205426-219206 GCA_013400135.1 Rhinoptilus africanus
AAAAAAAAAAGGCAGAACTGTCCAAGTTTTGAGCTCCTGAAAAATCTGTTTAAATCAGCAGGGTAGAGACTGGACGCAAATTTCTCTCCAGATCTGACGCTCGGTGGGCGCATCTCTGCCATCCGTCACTGCATTCAGCTGCTGCTGAGTGAAGTTGTACCCTGGGTACAGCCGATTCTCTGCTACCTGTCCCCTCTAAATAACCCTCGCCTGCCCATCGCCTCTTAGCAGAGGCAGAGAAGGAGGCATGGACCAAGATGAGAGTTGCCAGGGGATTAGGAGAGGGTGTTTGTGGGACAAGGAGCCATCAGAAAGAGGAGAGGCACCCGAGGGGCAGAAGGGCAAATAGGCTGGGGGCAAGTGGGGTAAAGAGACTGGGATAAGGTGGCTGGTGAGCTAAGGAGTCTCGATGGAAGAGGGTGGAACAGAGGAAAAAAGAAGGCAAGGAGGAAGATATGAGAAGACTGGGCTGAAAAGAGGATGAAGGGACCACACTGTGAAGAGAGGTGGGCAACGGATCCCTCATGCTCTACTCCCCTTTCTCTGTCCTCCTTCTTGCATTTCAGGCACACCAGGGTCTTGTTTTCAACTTTCACCTTTTTTTAATTTCAAAAGATCTCCGTACCCTGCAGCTCCCAAGGAGACTGGCCGCAGGAGTCCAACTGAACCAGCATTGCTCTGGAAATGGCTGCTTAAACCCCAGCAGGGCAACCGTCCTGATGCCAGCACTGGGGGAACCTCAGTGTAAGCCAAGAGCTCAAGAACTTGACCTGCAGGCTGTCAAACCTGCCCCATAGCCCTCATTCCACCCCCCAAAAAAAACCCCAATAAGTATAATAATATGGTGTTAAAAATGGAAAGTGCTTATGGAGAGAGATCAGCTTGCTTTGTTACGCAGTTTTATGTCCTGGAGTTCCTTTTGATGTAAATGTGTGAAATTACACATTTATTGCAAGATTCAAATGTAGCCATGGCAACGTGATTATCAAACAGTTGCATATGGAAGTCTAAATCCATACAGGTTTCTGGCTGGCGAGATTAAACTGCCCAGGGACAGGACTCAATGTACGCCAAACCCAGGCCATCCATGTCCAAAAAGAATCAGCTCTGGCTTCTGTGCCTGGGAAAAATTCATTTCTTTGCATCCAAATTATCTCCCTGCAGCTGGGCCGACCATCAAGCAGATGCAGAAGGGCAGCAAAAGAAACCGATACCCTCAGCAGAGACGTGGCATCATGCACCACCCAGCTACGCAGGGCAACGCTGCCTTCAGGGCTGCTGCTTCTTGCAAGGGACAAGGAGAGTTCAGCCAGGAGCTGTGTCCCCCCGAAGGAGCCCGCAGTAGGTTTAAGTTACACCTCAAGCAGTCGTCAGGCTGTATTCATAGATCTACCAGGCAAGAGAACAGGCTGAGCGCTGTGCTCAGGGCAGCCAGGGCATTCCCCCACCCACGGGGTGCACTCATGTGACAGCAATCCAGTGACATCTGAAGAGGGGACGAGCAAAGCTGGCATGCATACTGGCTGCCAAGTAGGAAAAGGCTGCGCCCTTACAGCCTCAAAATCATGACCTTGCCAGCCATTCCTTGGAAACAGGGCCCATCAATTAATTTTCCAGAGCCACCAGTTACCAGTCTGTTGCAGTCTTCTTCCTTTTTCCCCTGGACATGAGGCAGGCTCCAAAACCTCATGTCGTGGTGTTTGCAAGTAGGCTGTACTCAGCTCTGAGTCCTCTTGCGTCTGGAGTGATGAGCATGTATCATCGCATGGACTGTGAAACAACACCAAAACTGTTATTAAAAGAAAAAGGAAAAAAAAAAAAGAAGAGGGAACATGAACCCCAGCACGGAAACAGGCCAGTGGGGAGGAAATCAAAGTTTTAAATAGACACTCAAAGTTTGGCAGAATTCAGCTGCAAATGAAAATGGAGTAGTGGAAGTGCACAAATTTGTCCTTGTTTTGCTTTTTTTTCCAGAGACTTGAGGTGGCACTTTCCCTGAGAAACGCAAAAGTAGGGCACAGTCCTGCAGCAGGCACGCGGGAGGTATTCACAGCCCCGAGGTTTGGGTACCCAAGGCAGGAGCCCTGGCATCCCTCTGTAATCAGCAGAAAAGCAGGTTATCTCCACGACAACGTGGTGAGCAGCTTAGTCGGACACCTAAAACATCTGATGGCAATGGCCCCAAGCTGCCATATAGGAATTCACAGGACGGCTTCCTCAGTCGGATGCTCCCATAGTTAATTAACCTCGGATCCTTATTTCCAGTGGGAACATCTCTTCTTTCTGTCTCCAGCAAATAGCTCTTGTAGCGCTTTGCCTAACAGATTAAGCAGCCTGCTCAAACCTGGCACCTTCTTCTGCCACGGGTATTTCTGGGGACCCATCAAATCCCTTTTAACCTTCCCTCCTGCGAAGCAAACATTACTGGACCTGCCCCACGCTCTTCTTTCCAAACCTTCCAAGTACGTGAAGTCCCAGATCAACAGTCGTTCTCAGTTTCTTTCTCTACATCATGACATTTTATAGCAGAACCTCTTCACTTTTTCTCAGAGACTATTTTAAAGAGTACTGTTTCCCAGGAAATTTTTGGCTTGAATAAAATAGAGGCTCCTGTCACTAAAACCAGCCCTTTCGCATTAAACACAAGGCTCTTGATTTTAAAAGTGACAATTATTGTTTGTTAATTACACAAAAAAAAAAGATTAATTTCCCCAAGCCATTTTAGAAAACTAATAAAACCTATTGCTGTGCTAATTGCTATTACCCAAACAATTTTCACATCCGCTCCTGCCTGTGGCCATGCAGATACGGGTCGTTCTGCCATTCCAGGCTGCAGCAGATTAAATATCTGATTTTGGGTTAGCCATGAATTATCGCTGAAATAAAGGCACCCCAGCCCTGCCGTTAACGCTGTCTGATGCAATGCCCGGACTCCTGTGATGTGGGAGTGCCAGCGTGCTCTCGAACCGTCCAAACTGTGCTGCCGCGGCATCTGCTCGCCAAAATTGGTCTCTGCTGCTTAAGAAAATGGACCAAATTCCTCTAAGAGGGGAGGCGAAGCTGTTGCCTACATCTCCTCCTCGCTGCACTGCCCTTTGCAGTCCTTTGATCTCCATAACTGGAGAATACTAACGGCAGCGCTAGAGTCTGAAGTGGCTTTAAAGCCATTTTCTTTACTGCAGGATTAGTGCCGGGAGGGTATGAAACCTGCCTGCGCTGGGCTCAGAGCAAGTCAAGAGCTTTTTCCCTCTCGCAGACGTGAGTTTGCGAAGCGGACGGGCCTGCCTCGCTGCAGCACGGCTAACTGCTTTTATGAATGGAGTTAAAAACAACAAATGCTGCGAAGCTGTTGCTAAGAAGCTTTTTTTTTTTTTATTTTCTGGTGTCCTGACCGCTCCGGCCAACATAAGCCACAGCGTTCCCGAGCGCTGCACAGCCCCGAAATGAAGGAAGTGGGCAGGAAAAGAAAAGCACAGGTTCTCTATCTGTTCTCTGTCTGCGTTTAGTCGAGCAATTATACAATTCCAGATCCGTGATTATTCCTGGCAAGGTTTATTCATCTCATGGGAGACTTTTGGAATAACACGGTGCTTTTGTAGGGAGTGTCAACCACCAGGTGAACGTGCCTTCCAGATCTGATTTTTTTTTTTTTTTAAATATGTAAGTAATTGTTTCTTTACAGTTTGCTCTTTGCCTTTTAATGACTCACATTTCTACTTTGTCAGCTTTCAACACGGGCCCTGCCCTCCCTCCCAGTACTACAATCCTCCCAGATCTCACCCACTGCGCCAGGTCACCCAGGGTGAAATCGTGAAAGAGGAGAATCCATTTTTTTGGCGCCCTGTCCAGATGTTCTGCTTACGGGGGCTGCTTTTAGGGGGCTGCAGAAACTACGGGCAAGGCAGTCAAAAGCCATAAAAAAATGAGGTGCGAGCCTACCTCTGCTGCATTCGGAGAGAGTTTTGTCTGTGGTTTATTATTTGGACAAATTCAGATGCATTTTCACAGAGACGGTGACAGATTCCGATCCCCAGCACTGCTTCTGTGCCAAGTGTCTCATTCCTCTTCCAGCCTCCTGCGGTGCAAAAGTGCTCTTTGAAATAAAGAAGGAGAAAGCTTAAACATTCATAAAACTTAATTCTTTAGTTTTGATCTCAGTGAAATATGACTGCACTTTTTTTAGAGGGCTTTTTTTTTGTGTGTGTAACTTTTCCCCGCTTCGTTCCTATCTGAAAAAAAAAGTATTCAACTTGAGGCAGGGAGCAATTATGGAAAATTTCAGGCTGAATGGTTAAAGCATGGCCAACTTGTAAAGTAACTGGAAACACAGAAAGGAAAGTGTTTGGCAACATGGGATAAAAGATGCTGTGTAAGTGGAGGATTCTTTTTTATTGCAAGCTCTCCTCTCTCTGATATGTTAATTGTGTTTTGTCTGATCCCTTGACAGTTCATTAATTTTTTTGTCCAATTGCAGGCTGTTGAGTGCAGATAAATTTCAGGCTATTATGGGAACACCCTAGAAGTTTGTATAGAAAGGAAACTCTCTGTTTCCTGTATCATCCTTCTGGGGATCTTGAAAGAGTTCACAAAAGCCACTTAAGCAAACTTTCTTTGCTGGATAACGGAAGGAAAGGAAACTGTGAACAAGCAAACAACACTCAATTCCATGAGACAAGAGATACTCATGGGTCATTAGAGAGAAAGTAAAGTCAATGGACGCAACACACACGCGCACACACACACACACACGGAGAAACTATCTTGTATTCTGAAAATAATGGGATTTTCTGCACCTGCGCACTATTTCTGATCTCTAAAAAGGTAAATCATGCAAACCGCCAGCGAGACGGGCGGTGGAGTATCTCTGCCTGCAATGCCTGAAATCTTTTTGAAGTTTTTTGTGGCTCAAATAATATAATCGCGGGCTGAATTGGAAACGGTTATGGATCAGCTGAACAGCTTCGCTTTCTTCCTGTCATTAACAGCAGGGTTGCCAGAGGTCTGCCACAACCAGTTCCGTATTTTTTGTCACGTACAGAGTGAAAGCAAAGGTCTGAACAGCTGTAAGTTTTCCAGTGGCTGGCTTCAAGCGCAGAATCCAGACGGAGCTCAGAGGGCTGGGGCAAAACACAGCTTCAGGTGTGCAAATGCAGCCTTCGCCTCCAAGCCCTGGAAACATCGGGGAGTCCAATTTATAGGCCTGACGCTGTCTCTGAATTTTACGCCAGTTTTCTAAGGACGTGAGGTTGGTCCAACAGTATGTTCCCTTTTCCTGACAACTTACAAACCTCTTGGTTTCAGCTGCATTTCAGAGGGCGATCAAAATCGCAGAGTGGATGAAATGCTGCAAATTTGTTAAAGTAAGTGCTTAGAGCAGGAGATTGGCAAGTGGCTCACCTGGAATATGGATTTTGTGGTATTTGATATGAGTAAATCCACGTGGCAGAGAGACCTTGTGTCTATTTAAACCTCAGGAAAACAGGTTTGCAGTCCCCAGCAAGGCAGAGACCTGTAAGAAGAGATGGTTTGGGGGAATACTTGGTTAGCAGGAAGCAGAGCAGGGAGGGAGGAAGGGAGCGAAAGGAAAACGGGACAGCAGCATCTCTCCATTTCTGGAAAGTGAAGTTCAAAACAAGCCAGAAGGGATGATATAAAGCTGATATCCCCTAGAGAACACAGCCCTCTCAAAAGAGGAAGAGTTTCTGCAGCAGGGTGACTGAAGATCAATACGAAAGGTCAAGGCCACCTGACAGGTCACTTTCAGGACTATCGATCAGGAGAAAACCTAAATTTCAGCTCAGTGCCCCATAGTCCCTGAATACTCCTCCGAGCTTCTCCAGCCACGCTCCAGCCAAGCCTCACCACACCCCACTGAAAGGTCGTGGGGAACAGTGTTGCTCATCGGGGGTTGAAAAATAAACCTCTAAAGGCAACGTCATGGGTTTGTTGGGCATCTCAGAAGGGAGGAGAAGGACGGAGTGAACTATAGAGCTAGCACCAGCAGATCTCCAGTTTGACAGGTGATAAGAAAAAATGAGAGGTGGCTGGTATCTGTTCTGTACCTGTTGTATTGTTGAAGAGAGGATTTCTGCCTCCAAGGGCACTGACTGGCAATTACTGAAAGGCATTTAAGAAAATACCAATTGTGAAAACAGTTTTTTCTGGCAGATTCTGCAACATATGCTTCTGGTCTGACCAAAACCACTAACCAGGAAAAAAAACAGAGCGAGAAAAATGCATGAAACTTCTGCCAGTTGGAAAAAAAAAATGTTCAAATTTGGAGCAATCCATTCAGGCCGGTTCTTCTTTAACTGGGACCGGAGAGGGCCTTTTTTTTGGCAGAAATACAACTGATTACTTGACAGGAAAAATCCAAACCCCTCAAAAACATTTCTCCTGGTCTTTTCTCAAAGATCTCCGCAGCAACAATGCTTCCCTGGGGAGCTTGTTAAACCTCCCAAATAACCTCATTGCTAGGAACTTTCTCTTCCCTCAGTTTTATTAACTTCTTTATCTTGAGCCGTAACCTCTCGAGTCTGCTCTCCAGGTTGCAAATGATCTCCACTGAAATAGTCACCTTCTGAGCATCTGTCATCCTCCGTGCTCTGGCCCAAGTGAGTGCTAAGACATCCTTACGGAGAGAGACTGTCTGCTCCCAGCATAAATGCATCACCAGTCCAGAAAAATGGGATTCAAGGAGAAAAGATCTTTATCCCTGTTCTGACATATTCAGAAAATATTCCCTGCTGGGTTTTATTCACTTATAACAGGAGGAAAAAAGAATCAAGAATACAAAATTTTTGGTCCTACCGAAGCAGCCCTGGGTCTTTGAGGTACTTAAGTTAGGAGATTAGTCACCAGGCTCCCTTTAAAAATAAGAAAAGAAGCTGCTGAACTGATAGGATTGCCCAAGGAAGAGGAGCAACAGGAGAGCACGTCTCTGTCACCTTCCTGGTCTCTTTGCTGTCGGCACAGCATTCACCCACACACACCTACAAAAGAGCAGTGCTACCTCCGGGACCCTCTCCAGCAGGTTGTGTCCTAGCCCTGGGAAGATCCGAGAAGTGTTTGAGGAAGACAATGAAATTGCTTGAGAAGGAATTGGGAAGTGCAACTGGTTTTATAGGGATCAGAAGTGAGAACTGGAGGGTGACTTACCCCAGGAGAGACAAGCAAAAAGGCCTGAACATTATCTGCCAGCCTCCGCAAGCTGAGACAAGGTTTAGGACTGTCGCATGAGTCAGTGTGCGACGTTTATTCAACAGAAAACTCTTCATTTTTTATGTAGGGTTTCCCACCAAATCAGCTAGATGAACTGACTCATCCCAAGCACATACGATCAGCAGATTAAAAGAAAAAGAAAAGTTGCTCCTTTTGGGACCAACTAGCTTTTAAATCATTTTAGCTGTGAAGTCAAACTAGACTCCAAGAACAGCAGTGTGGAGTATCCACACTGTGCTTCAGGAAAAGGGACTTCCCCAAATCAAACACTGCCTGAAAATGGATGACTGGGGTGATACTCAGTTCTAGGGAAAAAAGGAAAAATTGTTGAACACAACTGTTTTGAGTTAATTCCAAAACCTGTGATTTTGCCAGTTTCCACCCAGCTTTTAGGGGAGGGTGAGTGATTAAAAGAACCCTTAAAAAATCTCTGTATTTTGCTGGGGATTTTAATTTCCACACCAATCAACTTTGGACTTTGGAAATGCGCTTTGTTTTTTTCCTCAAAGTTTAAAATTACTTTTGTACGAAACGCTTTGGGGTCTGCAGTTGTTTGGTTGTTTTTGGAAATTCAAGCAATTAGGATAAAAAGTACTCACCCAATTCATTTCAGTTGCTCGGTCACAACTACAACAACAGTCTGCTCCGGGTTATTCTTGAAACTTGGGTTGCTTAAGTCATTTAAATAGATTTCTATTTCAGAAACAAAATGAGAGCCAACAATTTCACAATTAAAAGCTTGAGGGCTATAAAACTTGGCTTCACCTAAGATTCTTAACATTGTTTTTATTATCTTAATCACTAGGTTCTTTACATACTAATTTTCCATCCCATTGCCAACCAGTGCCAATCCAACCTGCTTTTCCATCACCCAGGTGAGCGTTACTCATGTTTTCAGGGGAATATAAAAAAATCCTGAATACAGTCGGCACAACAGCGTCTATTTTTGCGACAGGTCTATTTTTGCACTGAGTCACAGCTGCAGAAGTCACTAGCTTAGGTGCAGCTCCTTGAGTTTTTTTTCCTAGGATTTTCCAAAAATACGGACAACACGCCTGCTTTTTGCAGATGGCAGTTTTCATGACGCAGGGCTAAACAATTTGAAATCCTGTCTATGCTGGGACCCAGAATATTGTAAACACCAATTAGGTATGTGACCGATTAGGCAAGGGGAGAGATGAGATAAATCCCAACACATGGTTGTAACAGGCCTTAGCACAGCAAAGAGTAAAGCGAGTCCTCCTGGAAGGCTGTAGAGGCTTCAGGTCCCACCTGGGTGATGAAAACAGACGTGCCCAATCGCACCTGCATGGTTTAAATCCAGCTGTAGCTAAAAGGCTGCAAAACAAGAAGGCAGTGTGAGTAGGGACAGATGCTCAGTTAATTAGAGGTCATGTTTTAGTGTCTAGGGCTATAGACTAAGCACTTGTGCTGTGACCAGATGAAATACAGTATTTTATTCTGCACTGGACTAGCCCAACTGGCTATCATCTATAAATTCATCCATGAAACATTGTGTTGTTATGAGAAAGCGTTAAACAATCAAGATCTTTCAGGTGAAACTTCAGCAAAGTTGGCTTTCCGGCAGGCCGCAGGAGCCTGTACAGCCAGAAAACTGTCTTTTTTCTGTGTGTTCACCAGTATAAACTGGCAATAATACTGGTCAGCTTTCACCAGGGTAAGGCCAACATGAGTGAAGTCACTTGAAAATCATCCCAAACTTAAATAGCCTCCTGTACTTCAGGCTTTGGTTCAGGGTTTTGTCTCTCTGCAAATCCAATACGGTGAAAACGTATCCGTTTTTCAGTTTGGCTTTGAGTAAAAATAGAGAGACCGAAGTACAAACAACCCGGTGCAACAGTGGAAACCTCATAAACATCACAGTCATGGTTTAATATGAGGCAGCTCGGAAGGAAAAGTGACTAATCTCAGCTCATTGCCCAAGCGGAGAGAAAAAGAGTAAATAACATTAAAAAAAGGGGTTCTGGTCTCTCCATTGCAAGGGAAGAAGTGACTGAACCAAACAAGTCCTGCAGTTCTCAAATGCTCTCTAGCAGCATTTTAACTGCTCTTGGCACTTACATGAGGACTGAAAGCCGCAGTTCTTGAAGGCCTGTCAAGTCATCCCTTGTCAACTATAAACCACGCTGGTGCTTAATTCCTCGCAGTTTTATTGTGAAGTTTTTATTGTTTATAATTACAGGCCACGTAAATTCAAGAGGCAGGATAATTTTTGCTGCCGTTAATACCACTTTTTAGCCGTGCAAACCAGGAAGATAATAACAGGGAACTCTCACTCTTCAAGGCACGAACTCATGATGAGACCTCACAAGCGGCAGCAGCTCCTCACAGCCTGTATTAGTGTCTTGCCAACGTAACTGCTACCAGCTCGAGTCTCCGCCACGAGCCGTTTATTTCCCCTACGGGGATGGCATGGGAAGGTATCGCTACAGCTTTTACTCCAGGTTTCAGGCCAGGAGAAAGGCAAAGAGACCCTACACCTGCACCACCTCCTTTGCTTAGGACTGTTGACATTGCGGTAGGGTGACAGGAGCCAGCTGGCTCCAGACGGGTAAACTTTGGGCATGAGACAGGGCGAAGAGCTGGGTCACGCTCTGTACCTGCAGGTCCTGTCTGAAGCCATTTGGCTCTCAGAATTCAAAGTCAGTTTTGGCTACCACAGGCAACCTGAACTGACCGGCCTGTCTGGGTCCCAGTCACAAACTGGCATGGAGTGTCCCGCTGTCCGTGACTTCTCTGCATCCAGGCAAAATCGCTTTGGTTGGCTGGCTGCAAGTCTACAGCCCTCCTCCAACAAGCTTTTTTGGGGAAAAAAAAAATGTATTGAGGGACACGGGCCATTTTACACAGCCATTAAAGTTCCAGCTTAATGACAGCATATGTTGGGGGAGGGTGGGAAGAAGGATAAATTTCAAGACCAGAGCACGGGTTTCCCATCAGATTATCTCACCCTCTGCGAGAGATACCCTGGGGATAAGTTACAGGCCAAATGTGCAAAAGCTGAGACTCATTTTTCATGTCCTGTTTACAAGTGTCCTGGCTGGGAGACCTCACCTGGGCTTCTGGGAGCTCAGATTCGCTGCAAGCCCTAGCCCTCGGGCTTCCCAAACCCACGGCCACTCCCAATTAGCAGACAGCTCTAGGAGTTGGCTGTGTCAAACATCATTAAGTCTGAAAGCAAGTCAAAACAATCCCATGGGCCTTCTGTCCATCCAGATGAAGAATTACCTTTTCTTAAAGTCACAGCTTTCAAAGGGTTTAGGAGTAGCAGCGGTTCTCAGGAGGTTTGGATAATCTAGGAATCCCCGCGTTTCACATAAAGCAATTCACGCTAGATCTGAACACTGGCAAACAGTCAGCTAAATCCATTATCGCATGATAATGCTCAAACATTTCATTAATTCCTAACCAGCTGTCCTCTGCTCCCTTACCCCTTTCATCATACAAACATTTCTTTAACTGTCTGAGGGAGGGGAGAAGGAGGATCAGACGCAGCCTCGTAAAATTCCTTCACCCGCTTTGCCTGCGGCAAGTTATTTCTTTTGACACGCATGTAAAATAATACTGGGGGTGTTGTTTGTTTGGCTTGGCTGGATGGCAAATTTTCATAACAATTTTGTAAGCCAAGTACCTGTGAAATGGAGCAGAGAGAACTCAGCTTGTTGATGGTCCTGCCGTCTCATTAACTAACATATCTAATTAAGTAGCGGAGACCCCTGGCTCCAATTTCTATGCCAAGACAGAGGGTAAGGCTTTTAGAGCAGGATATTGCTCTCCAGCGTTCAGAGGTCCCGTAGATTTGTTTATTTTTAAAGTCCTTTGGTACTTCATGCCAAACAAGCAAGGGTAAGTGAGGGATCAGTGCCTTGGCGGTTTCTCCAACTGCATGACTCACAAAATGGAAACATGCATAAGAGTCACAGCGAGATTTTAAGGTGACTTCTGGATGCTTTCTGAGGGAAAGCTCTCGCTGAAGTGCCTCAACTCACTACACGTTGCCGAGGAACGCACCGAGGAACGGGACTCACAACCACCACCCTGCCCAGCAGGGACCCCGCTCAAGGTAGATCCTCACAAATACCGGGAAGGAGAACGTGTCTCCAACCTCGGCTGAGGAGCTTTTCTCCCAGTCCCACAAACATCAGCCCCTCTGCCGGGCAAACGGAGCACACGCCTGGACAGCACATCAGGCTCTTGACTGACACTCGCTTCTCCCCTGCCAAGACTTGAGGATGCGTTTATTTATTATGGGTTAAATATTTGGACTTGAGTAAGAACCTCAGAGGGAAAAGGTGGGTCTGCTTCCTTGGATTTTATTATTTTTTTTTCCCCCACCCCCTCACTCTCGTTATAGAAAATTGTGTTTTTAAAACTAAAATGTTTGTTTTATGGAAAATTACCCTTTCTGACTCTCGGCTCAGCTAAAGGCTGGCAGTCAACAACTCTCAAGCAAAAATCACATGAGGAAAGACAATGGAGAAATATCTGGACACGTCTGGACATGTCTGGACATTGCCAGAACAGCTCTAAAATGTCAGGGTGAGGTAAGGACCATGCTTCACCACAACAGGAGGCAACAAAAGGACCAAAAAGTGGCTTTTTCAGTTATTTTAAAGCGAGGTGTCAAAACACCAGGTAGGCTAGGTTGCCACAAATCTTTGGGTAACAAAGCACATTTTACAAGTTGTAACTCTACTCACATCTTGAGACTCCTCAGTGTTTTCAGTTGTGTTGGGGTCTCATACAATTTCCACTAGTCTTTTCTCTTACCACAAGTCATTAGACTTTTCTACTATTCTAAATATAGGTATATTTTGTTTCTTCTGTGGAATAAATGTCAGCATTTTGTTAAGCTATACTACATACATTCAGTTGTGATATAATGGATGTTGGTTTACTGTCAAGACTAGGTGTTACACTGGACTGTTGTCAGTACGGTAGCTTTATCATTACCATTTGGGTAATTAAGAGAACTGTCTTGCCAAATTTTTTCACAAAGCTAGCCATGTCATTACAATATTTATAAATATCAGTAGTATGTCAAAAAACCCATTGTTCTTTGAGTAGACTTTGGGAATCCTCACCAGAGGATGGTTAATTCAGTGAGTTGTGCATGACTGTGGTTGCTTTTCAGCCCTTGGTCTGAATTAGCCTAAAAATAAGTACGTGTTGATAACAGCATTCTAGAATAAAAGACTAACGCCGCGGATTTTGTTTCTTACGGGCTTGCATTTACAGTATTTTTGTTAGGTTCAAGATTCACATTGCTTTTTCATAGTGTGTAGATGTGTATAGTTCTTCCATTTTGCCCTCTGTGGTTTTCCTTCTTCTTAAGTCTGGTACGCTTCGTGGTTTATTTATTCATGAGCTGCAGAGAAAGAGGTTCACAATTAAAAAAAAAATTGTTTTGGAATATATGGTTTCAGAGCGTGTCAAGAAAGAGAAAACAATTACACTTACGCAACATAACATGCATTTTTACATGCCACTCACAGGCTACTTTATGCATCCCCAGTTTATGTAAGTAACGAAAATTAAATATTACGCTACCCTGCCCAATGCAGTCAGCACAATTAAGGCTCGGAGACGTCAGTAATTGGGAAGAAAAAACCACACGCCCGCGCTAAAAAAAATGCAGTCTTTTATGGCAAGTTTGCAGGGGGTGCTTACAGCGCGGCAGGACTGCAATGGGGACCGAAGCGTTTCGATTTCCCTATTTCCCTGGGGGTCGTGTTGTGTATTGAGCCTTGCGTGTCGTCGATGTGATGTAACAAGATGCAAATGCTAATTGCAGCCTCGCACACAGCGGGCGATGGAGCGGGTGTGTGGGGAGGAGGGACATGGTGCAGGGGAGGTGGGGAGGCAGGACGGCACCTCACAGCTGGCCGAACGTGAGGAAAAGGTGTTGGTTTTTCCACACAACGAAGGGAAATTTCGGCAATTTGGGGCTGACGCGTTTGCAGTACCTCAAGTAGGGAAGGGCATCCACTCCCGCACTTTCCAAGTTGTTAGTTTGGAGGGGCACTTGGCACAACTTCTTGCACAATGGACTGAGCCTGTGGAGAGGAGCCTGCGATAGGAGGAGTGCAGCTGAGGCAGGGATGTGAGCTCGCATTTCGCCAAACCTGAGGAAAAGGTGTTATCTTCCCTCATGATGAAGGAAAATTTTGACAACTGGGGACCGACGTGTTTGCAGTATCTCAAGTAGGGCAGGTTGTCCGCTCCTGCACTTTCCAAGTCTATTAATTTGGAGGGCTGCTTGGCACAGCATTTCCAGGCAGGGGACAGGGGCTCTGCGCCATGTCGCCGCCCAGTTTCTGTGGAAAAGCCGGGGGCTGAGCAGGTGGCAACCTCCAGCCGCCCTCGGACCGACCCAGCGGGCTCCCTTTCCGGCCAGAAACCCCCCTTCGGCCCCGGCAGAGGTACGGGCGGCCTCGTCCTTTCCCCCCTCCTCCGGGGGCAGCGGGAACGGCCGCGACACCTGCCCGCCGCCGCCCGCCTCCCCTCAGGCACCGCCGCCGCCCGCGCCCCCCGCCCC
>VXBO01002246.1:225102-254682 GCA_013400135.1 Rhinoptilus africanus
TCTAGGATTCTAGGATTCTAGGATTCTAGGATTCTAGGATTCTAGGATTCTAGGATTCTAGGATTCTAGGATTCGAGTGTTTGAAACAGTACTTTTCCTAAGCAGAGCAGTACTTTTGCCTAGTAACTGCTTTAACGAGTCCAATAAACTTTCTAGCAGAGCTGTGCATTTCACTTGTCATACAGAAGCAGAAAATACAAATGATTCTGGCAAATCCAGCTGCCAGAAAGTTGAAGCAGAATACCTGCTGTCTGGATAGTGACGCTGTGTGTGTGGCTTGACAAGTAACTGGTGTTTCAGTTTCAAGACTCACCTTCCAGAGGGTAGATCCTGGACAGCCCAGAAGCCAAGCCTAGGAGCAGACAGCGTTCAGCTGTGGAGCTCTGTGCTGTGAACTGAAGACTCTACATGCTTTTGGTAAGCTGCTGCTGGTCAGGTGACTGTTTTGTGGTCAGCAGCTTATCAGTTACCCACACATCTTGCATTTGGGTCACAGCCCTACTCGGAGTAACCACCCAAAAACTGCCACTGGTAAAGGATATTATGTCCCTCAGCTGGGACTATGAGGGTTTCTTGAATCCTAGCACTGAATAGTTATTGCTATCTTGAATAAACTAGTTATTCTCTTCTGCTCCTGTATCACAGTTCACTCCTCTGAGTGGAATGAGATACTCTGCATGAAAAAGAGCTGAGTTCATGCTATTAAATCTAGACCTCCGATAGAGTTGCTGGAGACTGAATTTGCCTCAAGTTAAAAGCTGAACTTGAGGCATCTCAGCAATGGATTCAGAGCACTGCAGCGTCTGAGTCACGGAGTGGTTTGTGTGCTGTGAACTGCCATCTTAGGGAAGCTGGCACACAGTAGCTTAACTAAAGCCCCTTAGCGCTGGTATTTCCAACAAGTGCTGTAAAGTCATTTAGACAGCAGCTGGCATACTGTGTTATAACAACTCGGGACAGCCAGCCAGGTTTTCTCATCAAACTTGCTGTTGGCCAGTGGCTCTGGCAAGCATCAGGACACAAGGCTTTTGCTGGGTAATGGTTTGGTTTAGCTTAGGAGCTGCTTCTGACCTTGGCTTGGCTCTTAGTAGTCTGCTTGAACATGAATCTCAATATATAGGTGATGAGAAGTTAGTCTTTACAACATGGACAGCTATTAAAACTCTTAATACCTAGTTAGAGCTGAGGAAGACTTCCTTTCTGGGACTCTCATTTGTGAAGGATATAGGCTATTAAGCTATAGTCCCTTTAGCTTTAGGACAGCTGTCTGGCTTGACACTTTTGACTTGCAAGTCTCTCTTGCAGTGTTATATGAAGACGGACTAATCTGGGGGCCTGAGGTGCTCTGGAAGTGAACCGAAACCTTTCCTTGCAAGACTGAAATTGTCAGTCAATAGCTGCTCTTCATGTAGCAAGACATAAAAGGATAGGAGGTAAACAAAACTTAGCCCTCAGGAATAGGCTGAAGATGCTTTTAAAAAAATCTTGGCAGCGTGTAAACAGCAGCAGGAAAGCATTACCTCTGGATGGTTTTGCTACATTATATGAGGTGGATTTTATCAGTGTTCTGGGGAGATGAAGACTGGTGCTCTCAGCAGAGTGGAGAGAGAACCTAGTTTCCTCATCTTGTTTTAAATGAGAGCTCTAATGTTTTTGTAACTGAAACTTAAACCAGTGTTATGCTGACCCTGCATATTTTCTATCCTCTGCTGGCTCGCCTGGACTACTTCTGCATGCAGTATAGTTCATTTATTTTGGAGACTTGAAAACAAGCCATTATCACCCTTCAGTGCCAGATAAATAAATGATCTAACTGGGGGCTGAACCCAAAGGACTGTTTTTATGAAAACATAACTGCATGTCATGCTTATCATCTTCATTCTGTCCTTGAATATATGATCAGTCTTTCTGGACCACATCCAGAAACCAGTGGCTTAACCCAACAAGCAATGACTATGGAACAGTCAGATTTCTATGCCACTTAATTTCCTATCATCACTTACACACAGCAAGTGATCTTCTAGAACACACTTAATCCGAGAGCTGTTTAACCTACAGCTTGCTTATCAATCATATGGGAGTATGAATAGGAGGAATGGGAATCAACTGTTTAAAATAGTCTTAATGCTGGATCTCTTGCTTCTAGGTAAAAAGAGCTTTTTGGGTTGGTTGTGGGGTTGTGGGTTTTTTTTTTGTGGGGAGGGAGGAGGCATGCCTGCAGGGTAAAAAATGCTCTTCCCCTTTTACAAGGGGAATATCTGAGCAAGTACGCTGGCCTGTGCAGTCTGGCTGTGGGTACTCCCAGAGGAGTGATTTGACAGTCTGAACTATTGCTCCTCAGAGTAGTGTGGCTGGCCAGCTAACTCCCAAGAGTTCAAAAAAATAACCCAAAACAAATGAACAACTTGCTTTAACACTAACACATCTAGTGCACATGTCCTGTTTGCTGTCTGAAATGCAGCTGGGAGAATCGGCTCACGGTGTAGGTTTGTTCTTTTTTTCTTGGCCCTTGTCCTGCTCCTAACTTTGGTGTAGAGAGGGAAAAGGCTTATGCTCTTCAGAGCAGGAGTTATCCTGATTGTTTCCAATGTCATAGCACTTCTGTGGCGCTCTCTGCCATCCACATTGGTTGTCACAGTGTTAAAGTCAAAGCACTTAGCTCCTTCAATGAAAGGGGGAGTGATCTGACGCTTACCTGTACCCTCTGTGCTCCTACAATTATTTCTGGTATTATAGTTGGAGCTTTTTTTCTGCTGCTTTACTTCCAAATAACTTCTCTAATTCGTCATCTCATATGTATGGCCTGTTCAAAACTCTAGATAGGCAGCTGCGCAGCAGCTGGAGTCTACTGGAGAAATGGCATTGAACCAGATAACGTGTGTCCTCTTCCAGATGGTCACTCTGGGACAGTCTGTGTGACAATTCAGGATGCTGTTTGAAAATAAGCCTTTTGACCCTATATTACTGGTGAAATCCCTGATCTTCTCTGTGTGCATATGAGCTGGACTGGAGTGCTAGATACGAGTGTATCTACCATGGCCTCTCAAGTGTGTAGCACTCCCCAGCTACAGTGTGTAGCTGTATGTAAGAGGGCTTGGATTCCCATCCAGTGAATCTTGTACTAGCATCTTCCATAGGTGCCTGTTTGTTTTGTGGTTGATACTAAATTGTTAGTAATTCTTTTACTAGTTAGGAAGATAGAATCACAGGGTTGGAAGGGAACTCTGGAGATCATCCAGTCCAAACCCCCTGCTAGAGCAAGGCCACCTTAGAGCAGGTTGCACAGGAACGCGTCTAGGTGGGTTTGGAATGTCTCCAGAGACAGAGACTCCACCACCTCCCTGGGCAGCCTGTGCCAGGGCTCTGCCACCCTCAAGGGAAAGAAGTTCCTCCTCATGTTTAGGTGGAACTTCCTGGGCTCAAGTTTGTGCCCGTTACCTCTTGTCCTGTCCCTGGGCACCACTGAAAAGAGCCTGGCCCCATCCTCCTGACACCCACCCTTCAAGTATTTATAGGCATTGATAAGGTCCTCCCTCAGCCGTCTTTTTCCCAGACTAAAGAGTCCCAATTCCCTCAGCCTTTCTTCATAAGAGAGGTGTTCCAGTCCCCTCAGCATCTTGGTAGCCCTATGCTGTCCCCTCTCCAGCAGTCCCCTGTCCTTCTTGAGCTGGGGAGCTCAAGGTGGAATATACTTGTGGGCAAGTAATAGTCTTTGGTGTGATGACTAAAGATAGAGCCTTACTACTCTATCTCAGGGTATTCAGCCCGTTCATGGCTAGATTTAATTAATATCACTTTGTCTACCTAAAGCCAAATGTCTTGGGGATGTTCACTATAAACTTGACTCTGTACTCCTTGAACAGATTTCTTTGTGTCTTCTCACCTCTGCACAAGTCACTTCATGGAAAGCTACATTTACACTGACCAAAAACCCAAACACCACCAAACCCCAGTGCTCAGTAACTGCAAACTACTAAATGTACGTGTTCATCAGACTCCAAACTTTCAGCCCAACACTGCACAGTATTTCCCTGAGCTGCAGTTAGCTTTCTCTTCCTCATTAACTGTGCTCTCAAATTAACACTTTTTCCAAGAGATCAGTTCCAGTTCTGTGTTAGGGCTGGTTACTGAATAACTGGTTGTAAAGAATGCCTAAATTTATCAGTGGTACAATAAAAGCTACACTGTTCCCTTAACTTCAGCCTCTTTCAGAAGCTTTTGGTCAACAGACTCACTGTCTGGGTCGCTTTTTAAGGAGTCTGTGTAGGTATTTCTAAATATCTCATTGTCAGGATCCTTCAGTGAACTTGACAACAAGTTGCCTTGATTATGGATCACAACCTCATTCTGCCCACTGGGAATTTACTAATTGGTGTGTCCCTAACGGCTTTCACTGATCTTTGAAGTTTTAGGGCCTTTCTCACCGAAAAAGCCATAGACTGGGTAAGTGGCCCGTGGTCAAACATCTCTATTGGAGAAAGCTTTAATTCCTTACATAGTAATTACTCGATTAAGACAATATATACACCGTAGCTTACAGAAGATGAGTTCTTTAAGTAAACAGGGAACAAGGCTTCAGCACTACCTGCAGAAATTACTGCAGTCCAAGTGATATGGAGCTCTTGCCCTCTAGGAAATGGGACAAGAAAGCTGCTGCAGTTCTGTGCTTCAAGCATTCTTGGTAAAATTGTTTTATACTTGGAAAAAAAGGTCTGAACTAGAGGTGTTCTAGCAGAGGTGTTGGTAGTAGTTCCCCAAGCTTTAATACTATGGGTCTACTGTCTGCTAAGGGCAGAGTTGAATGTTAATGTGTTTAAATACTTCAGCTCTGTATTTATAACATCTCTACCATGCATTATAGTGTCCATCTTGCATCTAAATTAGCATGGTCGGGGCAAGTACTGTGCAAATGAAAGCAACACTTCGTTTGTCTCCAGTAGCAGCATTCAGTTCATTAATATTGCATCTCCCTGTAACTTGGAAAATGAATGGAAGCCTGCCAGTGACAAATATTACATAAAAACAGGTCCTTTATTTTTTTACTGCAATGACTGTCCACCATCCTGTCTAATTCTTACCTTGTGTGGTTATGCTAGTGCCATTATAATGCTTCATTTTCTTGCTCACTGTTGATGTAGGGATTAAATAACTTCCTTTCTAATTGTCTGGATAATAGTGATATCTTTTCAAATAAAAATAATAAATACAGGCCAATTCTTGGCATTCATGGAAGAAATTTTTTAAGTGTTGGACTAGATTGAGAGCAAAGGAGGAAGCCAAGGCTGGAAACTTCTCGGCTCCATCATATCTGATAAAGCAGGCAAAAATCCCAGAACTTTCCTTCAGTAATTTGTTAGCCTCTCAGGACACAGTGTAGCTCTGTAAGTTGCTCGATGTGAGCAGTTAAGACTAAATGCTACACAAATCTGTCTTTTTGCCTCTGAAAGTGTTCAGGTTTGTAATAATGCTGCCAGGAAAGAATTAAAATAGAGAAGGCTTACATGACTGTTGAATACATCTCAAATTATTTATATCTGGTCTTGTAGTCTGATGTCAGATTTGTGTTCCCCAGACTTCTAAGTGGAAGGTTGGGCATAAATAAAGATAATCCTGAAGGTCTGGGTAGGTTTTCTCATGAGTTAAGTGCAGGGTTTCACTCATGGCATATGTGGGGAGGATGTATCCAAAGTGACAGCCAAGTGTCACCGTTTGTTTGGGATCTAGTGGGATTTGGAGTATGCCTTTAGTGTTTAGCTGCCAATGCTTGTGAAACCAGCTTAATCACAGCAAATGGTAGTCACGCCTGCTCCTCATGGTCGGAAGTGTTTAATAGAAAGCATGTGAGAAGGCATACATGTGTTCTGTTTATTTGCTGTCCAGCGAAGAAATCTGGGATCAGGCCACTCATGATCCTACCCAGATGTGGGTATGTCACCCCATGTGTGTCCTAAAGTCAACTGGACTCTGCACCATTTTCTTCTGGGGGAATTAACATTTCATACTGAATGTGGGCAACTTGTGTCTCTGCTAATTTCAGTTCTGTGTTTTGAAGGCTGATAACGCTTTATTTGCAGAGCTTTGCACTCTGTTCCAGTGAAGGTTTAAGCCTGGTTGAAGCTTATTGTTACAGGATGAGTGATCTTCCATTGGGGAAAACACAGGATATAGTTACATGTTTTATATTCATCCTGTTTCTCCACACTTCACGTATGATGAGTGCTGAGCAAAGGCATACTAAGTCCTCGAAGGTGAGCTGAGCAGGTTTTCCTAGCCAAAACTTTGAGTTATCTGTGGTCAGTCCGAACTGCAGCGTGTATAAGTAGGAAGAACTTTACAGACACCACATGAATTCTTTTCCTGCAGGATTTTTTTCCCTAGTAAATCAGTACTTTGTTGTCTTAGGTTGCCCAGGGAGGTGGTGGAGTCTCCGTCTCTGGAGACATTCAAAACCCGCCTGAACGCATTCCTGTGCAACCTGCTCTAAGGTGGCCCTGCTCTGGCAGGGGGGTTGGACTAGATGATCTATTAAGGTCCCTTCCAACCCTATGATTCTGTGATTCTGTGTGCCCTAACTGTCTACCCCAGTTAACTTAAACTCACTGCGCCTTGACTGAAAACCAGAATGGAAGCTATGGATAGTAATGTGTCACATCGTGGCTGTTTTAATGCGTAATTGCAACTTAAGACATTTAAATATCTTTTGGCTTAAAAATAAAGGTTTAAAACAAAATGCAAGTGACCTTTTGAGCTATGGCTGGTTTACTGTATGGTGATCTGTACTTCTGCACAGAAGTTCTTGGGTCAAAAGTCTGCACATTTATTTTGTGGAAACGTTATTATAGAGTAAATACGTCAGACTTAGACATTTGCTACTGGAAGAACAAAAACTTAAAGCTCTTACAGGATAATAAATGCATTTCACTTAAATGAGATAACAGGGATGTGGTGTTCCCGTTATGTCTGTTAAATCTTGACTGCTACACAAAGCAACACTAAGGTATTTCCAGTCTATTTAGGCTCTTGAAACCTAAAACATTTAAGTATGTTATGCTTAACTGCTCATTGCTTTAATCAAATCTTATTCCTCCCAAAAATCTGGATCTGGCAGGTGATTGTTCAAACAGTAAACTCATTAGTTTATTGCATAAGCTGGTACTGTAATTGGAAAAGTAAAATGACTAAGCACAGCATTCTCAGTAAAGCTGCCAAAATCAAATACAGCCCAGAAAGACAAGCTACGCTTTTCATTAAAATAGGCTTCAACAGCCATGAAATTTTTCACCCTAAGGGCTTCCTCGCTCTAATGTAAAATGTCAAATACCTCCCTGTGTTGACCAGTAACTTCCATCAACTTCAAGATCTCTGTTAGTCAAATACTCAAGGTACTTTTCTTGTTCCCATGCAATGAGAACCAAATAGTTTTCTTCCTCAGCTCCCTGTGTTATCACTGAAGGTGCAAAACTACATGTGCAGCACGTGGAGATGTCTGTGCCCTTGTGCAACTTGGCAGCAAGGCAATTGTGCTTGAGCTCCCAACTGAAGATGCAATAATTGAGCAACCTCAAGCTTCCAGAGCCATGAGAAAGTCATCAATGAATATGGCAAGGAAGGAGTGAACCTGCTTTTTGTTTGTCTCATGATAGGTAATAACAATTCTGCTACTGAGGACATGTAGAGAATATGCTGTAATCCTGGTTACAGCTTGGCCCAGTCATTACTTCTCTGATGGAGAGATCACGTTTGAAACCTGCTGACAAGCCTTACTTTGTTTAAATAAGTAGAATAATCTTATGCCCTTCAGACTTGTAGTCATGTTTTCTGGCTCTTGTCCTTTCTATTTCCTCTCCCAGCTTTTTCTAGTTGGCTCAGTCTGGTTACATACAGCATGCTTTGCTCACTGAAGTGTACAAGTTGAATGTTGTTGTGCTGGATGAGGAATCATTAGTCATGTGAGATGATTCTCACCTCTGTTACGACCCTAGGACAAAAGTAAGAATATCTCCTTTCAATAGGATACTGGCTTGGGTTTTGCTTCTCTGCTATAATCCACAGGTTTTCCCTGAAAAATGCGTAATCCCTTCTCCAGTTAACCATGCTAGCAGGAACAGTGTTTGAATAAGTATTTCTAGTTTATTATATTTTTTATTTCACCGTCCTTTGCAGTCTTCACAAACCTCTGTTCACGAGTCTGACCTGGATTACTCTACCAGTTGCTCAAAGCCTCATTCACTTGAAATTTTTGGTTTGCCTACTCTTAACAGCTGTATACTTGAAACAGCTACTGCACTTCAAATATTTTGGACTAATTTTGGACTAATATATAATCAGTATATCAGGGTAGCAACTTTTTGTCTGCTTTTCAAGGATTTAGCCAAGTACATGGTAAAGTACTTCCTTAACCTCAATGACAAGTTTGTTAATTCTGATAAACTGTTGCCTGTAAACACCTTGCAAACAGTAAGGGAACCAGCCCAAAGCAGCAAAATAATTCAGGGGCAAATGTGCTACCCCTTATCAACTCCACGTGTGATAAATGGATTTAGCTAGTTCTGATGTTAGAGAAAGAAAACCTCTAAGTGTTAACAATCTGCATGGGAACTGGGTTGCAAGCCAAGCTGTTATCTTGTACCCAAATAAACTGATAAGAGAAAGCATTTGGTTAGAAGTAGAGCAGTTCTTTAAAGAAATAGACTGAAGACCCGAAACTCTTTTGAAAAGATGAGATAAGGTAATATTATGCAGTATTCATTCAAGTACTTGACTTTGGTTTTGCAACTTCAACTTGTCCTTTTGTTTTGGGTATAATGGCTGTCCTGTTTCCCCCACAGATGTGAGCCCATAATTTCCTCTGTACCACAAACATAAAGCATCTCTTTCAGAAAGTTATCCAGGTAAAAACACCTAGCAGCTTCATCTAGGTGCATGTGTGCTCAATCATACTTTATCTGACCTCTGCATGTGGTGAGTGATGCTTCTTGCTTGGCTTGCTGCTGTGGGCAGTTGTCGTCATCTCCTGGAAGATGAACATCAAGTCAGTTTTGAAAATGGAGAGATTAATATATTCTAGCAAGCAGAAGCCACCAAGAGTTGATCAGGAGTGACAGATCGGACAGCTGGAAAGGTAACATCTTATACTGTGAGGTCAGGCTCAGCTTTCCAGAGGAGCAGCGAGAAGACCATTATACTTTTAGGATCAGAGAACAGAAGACAATGAAAGCTTAAAGCAAAGAGCTGAATAGCAAAGAGTAGAGGCTCAGAATCTTGTACTGGTATGTCTTCTACCATGCAAGAGAGCAGCAGAGGTGAAGCCAGACTGAATGTCAGTGGAGCAAGATGAGAAAAAGCCAGTGGTGCAACCACAATCTTTATGGAGCATAATAAAGGTGTGTGGATGACAGAAGATAAATGGAGAGCTATTTAACTATCTTCATGAAGCCCACGCTATTGCTCTGTGTTATTATTCAAGAATGGTCTAATAGTTTAGAGAAGGCTTCTGTCAAACGGTTCAGATATACATGGATCAGCTCTCAGTTTGGTCAATCCTTCATCTGATATGTTCTGTGAATACAGCATCCGAGATAGGAGGTCCATTAATAATGTTGGGTGCATGTTAGGCTAATCATAAAGACACCCCCAGGCCAGACACTGCTGTTCCTGCTTGTCCTTCAAATCAACACTCGACGAACTTCACTTGCTACTCTTCAAGCTGCAGTTGGCATGCATTTTAAAAAATGTAAAGCTGATGCTTGAAGTCTTCATCTGTTTTCACTTCACCAGTGCTGGGGTCCTGAATTTCAGTTCTAGCTGTTACTTACATTGAAAGTTTACTCTTATATTTAAAGTATACTTTTATATACTCTCTGGAGTCCCTTTTATTTTCCTTCCTCTGAAGATGGCCTATACCAACTGCCATGTGTATTTTCATGTCTCTTTAGACAATAAATGCAGAAAACCAAACCTGTTTTGTTAGGTGTTCAGGCTGCTACTTCTGTCTCTCTCTCTCCCAACTGAATTTCCCACTTGGCTTGAGACTTCAGGATCTATCCAGGGTAACAGAATGAGGAAAAAATATTGCTTGTTCTCTGACTCCAGTGAATGCATTTCTGAGTAGAGGATCTGATGCCTTTCTGAGGATGCTAGATGCTTAGTAGGATAATGTACCATCCCAGCTGTTGCACTTCAGTGCTATTCTGTGTACTGAAATTCCGGCCTTTCCCCTGTCCTCCTGCTCTTCTCGTATCTGCTTTCAGTGCCTGTAAGTATTAATGCAGCTCTACCTACCTGCAGAAATACCTGTGATACTATCTGACCACAAATCCATTCTGCCTCTGAGAATGATCTGGAAAGGTGCTCTAGCTGGTATGCAATTAGCTGTGCATAAAGAAACAACCACTAGATTAGCTTTGTTTTCTAAACAATCAATCATGCTTGTATAGGCTGAACTTCCCACTGCCATGTTCTTTATGCCAGCAACCCTACACCTAGAAATGACTCAAGTGCAATCACTTTGCATCGTTCAACTAAATAAATGTTGGCTTTAAATACCCTTTTTAAGCAAGAAACTCTCCTCGTACCAGAAGAAGCCAGCCTAGTCCAGTAGAAGCTATTGCTACGATATTTTTTTCCTTACAAACATTCAAGAAAAGATGCTTTAGCGTTGATTCACTGAGGATGTTTTAGGTAATTTAAGGCTGCATATCTGATAGTAAACTCCAACAGAAAATGCTTGTGAGATACTAGATGCTCTTCTAACAGCATTTCCTGTTTTTTGGGAGCGGGGGGGAATAACAGTTCATAAGGCCAACTAATATTCAAACTGGTGAAATATAGATTAGCATATCTACTGCCTGCGTGGCCTGCTTGTGGTAGCTCCGGCTGGCTTATAACACAGTTATAGTAGAGCTGACAAAATCATTATGCTGATTCCTCTTAACCACTCTGCCCCTGGAAAATGGCTCTGTGGGGATTTAAAGGGGCACAAGATCCATCCGATACGATCATACGATAATACAGTTGCGTGGATGAGATCTGTCCTCGTATCCCAGGGCAGCTTTGTCCCTAAAGGATTCTTTAGGTCATACGTAAAGCTTCCCTTGAAGGATGGCAGCAGTGTATTTTGCAGCAAACATACAGGAAAAGCTGAGGGACTGACAGAGCATGATAAAACTGGCTGAACGTGGCAACACTAAACCTAGACTGTGAGATGCGTTTGATTTTTCACCTGACAGCTGTAAGAACTGCTGCAGTGACTGCACTGGTACAACAGCAGACTATTAAACCACTTCAGCTTTGGTACAGAACTGCTGCAAGTCTTATCCCATAGCAATCCAGATGTATGCTGTTAAAACGGCATGGATGCTGGCGCTTGTGCATCCTGTAAGAGGAGAGTGGCTGACAGTCATTCCCAAATTAGGTAAAAATGCGAAAATCCGACAAGACTTTGCCAAGCTGTTTCATAGTTCTGTAAAGTCACAAATGGAAGAGGTCTGTGTCCTCTACATAATTTCCCTGCTAGCAGGTCTTTATTTATCAAGTCCAACTGCCTCTTGTTATTCTAGTGTGTGTGTCAGTAAATATCTTATCCTGCCAGTTCTAACAGGGTTACAGCTTGGCAAAACACATTACTCAAATAGCATTCGTTCATAGTCCAAAATCAAAATATGTCCTGATCAAGCTGCTCTTAAATGTGGCCACCAGCTTTCTACAGGGCTGCTCTTAAACCAGCTGCCTAAATCATATTACTTGTGCTCAAAATTTCTAAAATGAATGGTTTGTAAATACACTGTATTTGACAAAGTGCAGATTGTTCATTACCTGTATTTTTCTCCTAGAAGGTGTAACTCTTAAATGTTAGGTTTCACCTACTTTGCTTAAAGTACTGTTTGTGGAGGTTCTTACTGTATAGTTTTCCTAAATGTTGTAGATTAGGTCTGAAATCGGTGTGGTGATGCAACCCTTCTAAGCACCGATTCATCCATATTCTTGGCTGAACAGTATATCTCTGGTATTCTTGAAATTTTAAAATTTTATTAGTGATTTGCGTTAAGAGGGGATTCTTCACTTTGTGTTTTTTTTTATCTTACACCTTAATGTATGGGCTATGCATCACTGTTAGGTCTTTTCAAATGTTTATTTAAATCATTCAGAAACTAAATCAAATAGCTATACTTCACGGCAATGAACATAACCGTGTCGGTCACGCTGCTGTTTGGCACAGCGTGGAAAACTGGAGCAGGGATCTGCTCAAGTGCTCTAGCTCTTTTTATGGAGTCTGCTTACTCAAGGCCTGTTTGTAATCGCTTGGGCTTCAACAGGGAGGGACTGAAAATGTTTACCAAAGGTGCTGCACCATAAACCTGCTGTTTTAACCTATAGCTGTTTCCTCTATTAGCACCATCTAACCCATGGAAGGCTTGAGGTCAAGGGGCTGAGAAGCACCTATTTTACTGCACCCTTTGCGGTGCGGTTGCATTAGAGAAACAGGCAGGCCTTCTTGGATGCCAGGGAGGAAGTAAGTAAGAAATACAAATTTATCTCTAAACACCTTTATTCCTTCTTTTTTTTTCCAATACAATAGCAGTCAGGTACATTTAACACCTCATCAGGGGACGTTAGAATATTTTCCTTGGCCCAGATGGAGGGAAGCTATGCGAAGCTGGGGTGGGGAAGAAGCAGGAGAGAAGGGATCTCTCTCCTTTACGCTGACAAGAGGCAATTTCCAGCAACTGTGCTGGATCAGTGCGGGCTCAAACTGCAGGTTAGGCTGGAAACGGTTGCTTATTACCAAGCTATCGCAGTGATGATGGACCAGTTGATCTGCGAGTCCACTCGGAGAAGGCAAAACGGGAGTATTTTGTGCAAAATGATATAATCAGTTATATATAGTTGTTTACAAACCCTTTGGAGAATCTGAAATGTGAAGAACCCTCTTCTGCCTTGTTTTGGTTTTTCTCTGAGAGAGTAATTATTTCCTCAGAGTTAGTAAAATCCGGCCAAAACTTAACTTCATCTTTGTTGGAGGATGAACAAAATTCTGTGGATGCTTTCAAAAGCGTACTTTAACAGAGTTTTCTGAGATAGAATGATGGTAATGCGTTTAGGGACTGGTAATTGGCAATAATTCCGATGAATTAGACTTTGCAGATGTTAATGACATGCTAGAGGAAGGCAGCTTATGAAGATCTATGCTGTGCTCTTTTTTGTCTTGATCTGTTGAATAGCTTCTGTAATTGTCTAACACATATTCTGGCACTATTTGGGTTTCTTAAGCATTTACAGCCTGAAGAAACCAGCCTGCAAATTTTCAAAGTGGTGAATATAATTAGTTCCTATATAATTACTTCAATAAAGTATTGCACTCTTGCATCGTAGGTACAGTAACATCTGCAAGGAATATCTAACTTCGCTTATACAGACTAAGTAATCCGTCCTGGCTTGACTATTTCTTTATAGATGAATACTCATGTGAGACACTAGTCTCAACCTATTGGAGAAAGTATTGCTCATTCTGAAGAGTAATTTGCAAATGCTTGCACTGGTACACTTCATTTCCCACACTGCAACTGGGAGGACAGCCTTGGTAAAAGCACTTGCAAAAAAAAAAAATGCTAGTGGCAATGATGTACTGATAGTTAGGTTTATTCTTGCACCACTGCTGTGTCCAACATTGTCCTTCCTTCTGCAGGAAGGTAAGATTGTTCCAGTTAATCCACTTGGTAATATATTAAGATGTTCCCTGATGATAGCCTTAATTTTGTTTTCCTCTGTTGTCCTACTTCACTGAGACAGAGGGAATGAATCAATTTAATTCTGATGGGAGATAACTCTCGTGTTCAATGTGGTTTAAAAAATTGAGGATCTTTTAGTAGGGCATGCCTAAGCTGGGCCAGGCTTGGCTTGTGCCAGACTGAAGTTTGACTGTGCTTATCTGACCAAATTAGTGCATTTTCTTAGTGAAAGTTGTTATTTGCAGCAGTGTCAGGCTATAACAGCATTATTTGCACACTGGCCTGAGTGATCTCCATCCCCATGAGGTTTTGAGTTCTTTGCTTATGTGGTGACTAGGCTGTTATTTTTTTGGTTTTGAAAGTACTTAACTTTTAGCATTTGCTGTCTTGCCCTTAACATTTATTTTAATTTTGTGAGTAGAACCCGCCACAGCAGAACCGGCTGTCATGAATAAGGCATGTCTGTGTCTCTGCTGTAGTGAGGAACTGCTTCTTGGTGCCTGTTTTACCAGCATCACTGGTCCCAGCTGTAACACTTTCTGCTAGCTGGGAAGGCTTCTCTTGCTATTTATACCCATACCACCCTAGCTGTTTACTTGTTTAATGTATCTGCATTAATAAACATGAGGGTAATGGGAACATATATGACATTTTTTACCAATCATCAGTAAAACAAAAAATAAGTTCAATCAGATAATGCTACCTCTCCAGTTTAAGTAAATTATTTCCTACTAAAACCAGCAGCAGCAGTGATTTAACAATGTGATCTGATCTAATATTAGTAACAGCCTGTGCCTTTAGGGAGCAGTATAATATCCAATCCACTGAATAAAGTCTGTCTCACGTTAAATTCTGAATCACGTTTAAAAAGATGGCTTCCCAAAATTGTTTCTCTAATTTCATAAAGACCCATGGTTTCCTACATCTTTTTCCCAGTAATGTGATCAGGCTGGGGAAATTACATTGGCCCCCCAAATATAAAGAACGAGGAAATAGTGCTGTCTTACAAAGGTGTTCTTCCTGATGTCCTGAGGACCTTCATCCTCTCCACCTTTTCACCTTTAAGCTTTCTGTTCCTTTCTGTGTGTCTGGGCAGGAAGAAGCCCATCAGAGGAGTTCGTCATGCACAGATTGCCATCTGTCACTGCATCGCCACCTCTTCAAGCATGAGCCAAAATCTTACCTTGGTCATTTTCTGAGTAAACTGGAAGGGGGTGGAAAGAGGGTCAGAAGAAAGCAAGGGGGCTTCTAGTCAAGGCCACGCTTTACAGAAAGAAGTAGCCAGGACACCTAGTGGAAGATTTAATGTTAGCAAGGCTGGAGTTGGAAGCCTGTTTATGTCAGGTTTTAATAATTTCTGGAATTTTGTATACATACCAAGAAAAGGGTGCAACAACTCTTCCTTAACCCTTTCAAACTGAAGTGGCACACAACCTTGCTCTTGTTTGCATATTTTTATGGATTTGCTGGGGGAGTCGAGGATGTCAGATGTTCAGCCTTAGTAGTAGGAGACCTGCCAGAATCACGTGCTTCTCTTAGATGAGTATATTTTTGAAAAGTTACGCCTCAGCTTAAACAACAGCAAGGCAGAGGTTGTAAAAGACATTAGCTGGATTACAGTGTGTGAAGAGTCCCGAGGGCAGGCAAAAGTTTGCCTTGCAAGAAGTGGAAAAAAATGCTGCTTCTCAGTGTGAGATGGATTGCTCCATATCGTCTTCATTCACAATGAGTTGCAGAATGATTTCCCCTCTCCCAGACCTTGCTTCAGTGGCCTAAATTGTGTGGTAGCCTCCAAAGTAGGTCATGATGCAAAAGCACTGTGCTGCTTCCAGTGGCTTTTTCTTTTTTTTTTTTAATGTTTTTAAATCTCAGGTTTCAAAACGAACTTGTTAAAAATCTAATCTCAGCCTTCATTCAGTGTCAGTGGTAGGGTTGCTTAGGCGTTGCGTCCTTGTAGAACAAGGTGGTTTCTGCCATTGTGTTTCAATGCCTTTGATTACCTGAATGATGAATTAAATGTTAGGACATGTCAAATGTGGTTCTCTGTTGCACCCAGCTAGCCTTAACATTTTTCCTTTGGCAGGCTTTTAGTGATTCAAAACAGGTTAGTCCAGTTTAATGTAAGACCATTTTAAAATTAGAGATTAACTTCCCTCTCAGGATCTGGAGTAATGTTGCTCACATACAGGACTGTTGTTAAGTAATATGTGGTATAGTTGCATTTTTTTTAATAAATTATTCCTGAACGAGTATAGTCTTCCCCCTCTGGTAGGGTTAATACGGTTCTGTTTTGAGAAAGCAGTTGCAAAAAATCTGTGCTTGCATTTAACTATGTGAGAAGTCTTAATGGGAATTTAAATAACCATCTGCCTATCAATGCTGCCTTTTTGATCCAAAGGCCTCATGACTCACTTATAAGATGGTGCTTCTAGAATGTCACAGGATTTTTTTGAGTCTAAACTTTTAGGATGGAACAACTTAACCAGATGACGGAAGGATACAGCCCCTTTGCTGAACTGCGAGTAAAGTAGTTGCACACACTTGTCCAGCTGGGCCAGAACCTCCAGGTATATTTTCTAGATGCTTTTCCTTCCTACTGCAGTGACTGAACATTTGAGTCTTGACATGGGCCAAAGAAACTTCCCCTCTGGCCAGTTCTGTTACTATAAACGGCTGCTAATAATTAGCAACAGAGCCGCAAAACAACCGGGCAGAAAATAGCTAGCTGTTGGCTAAGTGAGCGGTATTCTGCCTTGCATCTGGCACGTCCTGGGAGGCAGAATACATGATGGCTCTCCCAGCATGGCTGACGATCCTTCTGACAAGGAGGTGTCTTGAGCTGGGCAAGGCAAGTCTGCTTTTTGACCTTGTAGCCTCAAGGATCCACCAACAGTTTCTTTTCTCTCTGAGACACAATTTCACATTGTCTTTGGGTATTGCTACCCCTCATAGCTCCCCTTATTCTTCCCTTCCCCCATTATGTTGTTAGGGATCCACGCCGCCGTGACATCAGATAAAACCAACCTGACTTTCTAAAGGATTTTTTTTTGTGTTTTTTTTGTCAGATTAGTTTTCAACCTTTGTTTCAACCAGATCAGTTACACTGTCTGGTTTGTGACTTAGATGCTTATGCGGCTGTGCAGGAAGGGGTGGGAGTAAGGAACCCAAGGCAAAGAAAAGGAAGAACAGACTGCTGCGTCTAGAGGAAGTACTTGTTTGTGCCAACTTAAAGTGATTGAGAAACTTACAATGTAAGCAGTACAATAAAGTAGTAACATATTATATGTGATATTCTGATGCAAGCAGCTGACTGTAAAACAAAACTGGCCTTGCTCGCACAACAGCCTCTCCTAGCAGAAGTATAATTTGCTGTTACAATTCAAAGCTGCGATCAGCTTTGTACTGCAGGGGGTTTTAGCTGGTTTCATCTGCTGCTACCTCTGCAGCAGAAGTCTGTCCCTGTGACAGACCTGTAGAACAAAATTAATCCTCGGGGAGTCATCTGTACAAAACTGGTTGGATCGGCATCTTACGGAATCATTTTTAACATATTTTTGAGAACTGATGTTTTGGTGAGGTGGTATAGCCACACTGGTAGAGGGATGAAGGACAGCCTTGCCGTTAAGAGCTGCTCACAGCGACGTTGCTCTGTTGGCGTGGTAGAGCACCAGAGGATTTGAACTCAAAACATTAGTAATTATGCTTGGACAAATGCCATTTTACTCTTGAAAAGGCCCGAGTCCAAACGACGTATCGTTTTGCAAGCCGGTCAGATGCTGAAACAGAACCCAGTGTCCATTTTGCATTTAATCATAGAAGGACTAATAAGCAATGTTTGTCTGCAACATAGGGGTACAAGCGTCCAGCCAAACATTTATTTAGTCTGAGCAAACTCATAATGCCTTTCTATCCAATGCTAATATTAAAGCTGTATTTAACTCAGTCTAGGTAACTTTTCAAGAGATCACCAGATTACTTGAAAACCTTAATATAAACCAACTTGGCAGAAAAGTTAAGTATTTGACAAATAAATGGAACGACTGGGCAATTACAGGCTTGCCAGCCTAACGTGATTCACAGGTGAAATAATGTGGTTCCCAGTGTGTATGTCTGAGATGTACTCATTGAAGAATTGAAGGAGGGCAAGGTCTATGACATTGGGAGGAAAAAAGTCATGTCCTATTAGACTGGAAGCTTCGGGACTCTTAAAATAACTGTGACCAGACTCATTAAAACCTAGTTAAATTCTGTAAGAACTGATTCTTAGCGGTTTTCCCTTATGAAGTTAATGGTAAACAATGAAAAGACATTCGCAGGCCATAATGGGTCAAGGTGTATCTTCATCCTTCCTTTCAGTGTCAAGAAGGTAGAATTCTTTTAAACTGTGGAATCTTTGTTTGAGCTACAGTATTTTCTCCATTGCTAGAAAACAAGTCCTGTAGAGAAAAACTGAATGCAGCTCTTCACTACGATTTGGGGACACTGATCAATCTGTGTGCTTGCATGTAAAACAAAAGTAATGATATTGGAAGAGGCGGATCTTGAAGACAAGAGATGGCTCGATTAAGTGGCTGTAAATTAATGCAATAAACTTTAAAGAGCAGGATGAGAGGAGCGGGTAGTTTGCCTCTGCTCAGTCACCTCCTTGTTCCCTTAGATATTCAGTAGTGTTTGGACAGAACTGTTTCCATCCTTTTCAGTTTGTTCATTCCAGTTTTTCTTAGGCCATGCTTATTTTTCCCTTGGGGACTTAGGATTTTGTAACTAGTGCACACCTACCCTGTTGAAATGGGTTGTTTCTTACACCAGTCAACGTCTTAAGGATTGCCTAATGGCATCAGAGGAAGAAACCCTCCTCAAGACTTGAAATTTTCTCATGGTATCCAGTTGGGCCCGTTTAACTATCTACTTGCCAGGCTTTAGTACTGCTTAATAAAATGTGTGTGATTACCTGAAACTTGATGAATAGCTTAAAGTCCTATGCTTTGGCATGGGTTCAGGAAATCTAGTTGCTTGTCAAATGGTACATTCCTATTCTTTGTTGGCAAGAGATATGTGGAAACACGCATTAAAAATAGCTCAGTCTTAAAAGATTTGGGCAGGATCGCTGTTGATCCCATTTATTTTGGGATTGTTGGATGTACTACCAATCTTCTGACCTCCAGATGATGGTATCACAAATGCAAAAGCGCTGCTGGCCAACCTCTCAGTTGTAAACTTACAAAACACTGTGAGAAGTGTGATAAAAGTCATTTGCCCAAGGCATTCTCTTGCATAATTGTCTAGCATGAGCTTTTCGTGCACCTCTAGCATCTCAGTGCTCGCTAGGGAAAAGAAAACCACTGAATGTTATGTGCCACAAATATGACCTATGTAACTCTTCCTCTTCTTTGGAAAGCCCTAAAGAAAGGCAGTAATTTTCTTCTGGTTCTTCGATGATTCATGTGCTTTCGTCTGTAAACGCTACCCATTTGAGGCACAGGATTATTGTGATACAGCCTTGTTGAGCCCGGAACGTGTTGTTTTGTGCTTCACATAGTCATGTTATGACTTATGCCTAGATAGAAGATAGATAGTAAAAGTATAACATTTAAGATTACTAACAATTTGAGCAGCTTTTATAAAATTTTGCTTACAGATTACTTCTCAGAATATATTACTTGCCTGATTTGTTGAACTACTAACTGCCACTTTATAGGTTTTGTCATTGTCGCAACGTGGCCAAAGGTCGAAGTAAAACAGGTACAATTAGGTTGAAGAAGAGCAAGTGTAATCAGTCCCCTCCTCCCACATACACTTTGCAAGATCAGGAATATTTTTGTATCTCAACTTCTCTCCATACCCAGCGCGAGCCCTTTTCCATGACTCAAATTCTTCATTCTACTTCCTTATTCTTTGTTAGTCATGAAAATGCCTTTTAAAACTTTATGAAAGGTCTAGTGAAGGCACATGGCAGAATGGAGGCACCTTTCTGAGATAAATGCTGTCTCGTGTGCCAGTTTACATTTTAAAACTATTTTGTTTAGCTGCTACATGGAAAGGTATGGATGTTTTTCTGAAACCTTTTGCCTCTGTGGCTCTTGGCATCTGTTTGAGGAAGGGATGCCAGCTCTCTTAGAATCGTAGAAGGGTTTGGGTTGGAAGGGACCTTAAAGCCCATCTCGTCCCCCCCCCCTGCCCTGGGCAGGGACACCTCCCACCAGGCCAGGCTGCTCCAAGCCCCATCCAGCCTGGCCTTGAACCCCCTCCAGGGATGGGGCAGCCACAGCTTCCCTGGGCAAACTGGGCCAGTGTCTCCCCACCCTCACAGTAAAAAATTTCTTCCTATTATCCAACATGAATCTACCCTCTTTCAGTTTGAAACTGTTACCCCTTGTCCTATCATTATGTTCCCTGATAAAGTGTCCCTCTTAATACCTAGTCTGCTTGAACGACAGGTAAAATGCAAGCTTAATTCATCGCTTGTTAAAAAATTAGAATAATAATGCTGGCCTGTTTCTTAGGTAGGTTCCGCGCAGTAAAGCTTTTGAACCGCATGAGTAAAGGGACTGTATTGGAAATCACCATGGATATTCAATACTACAATTTTAAAAAATTGTTGTCAATTAAGGTTCGTTTTTATAGATGCAGACGTGGGAGCATGCCACTTTGATATTTTAACCCAGCTCCTCCTTAGACACCATTTACTTTGGAGCTCTTTGCTGCATAAAAGCTTCTATAATATTTACTTCCAGCAGGTAAATGAATTTGTCTCCCTTTTCGATAAGGAAGAATGCCACTATTCAAACTTGCCAAATTCTAAATGAACTTGGAAAAAGCAGCAGCAGAATCTGGATTGGACTAAAATGGGTAGGAACACAACCGCGCAGGAATTACGAAAGAACTGGAAGAGCTTTCTGAGAGGCTCTTGTTGTTCTCTGGCTCTTGTATTAGACATGCACTTGGAGTCAGATGAAAGTGCTGCAGGAGGACTAGCGTTATGCTTACCACAAAATTGGCATAATGGAACAGTAATTCTCTGTTCCTTTAGATAAAACCTGTCCATTGTGCCTCTTGCTATTGCACTTGAATACTGTAACTGCTTTTTCTGGCATGTTTAAAATATACTGTTCTTATCTGTGTCAATTACAACTTCAAAGTCTGCCTCCATCTATCATCCATTATTCCTGTCTCTTAAATTATCTGATCGCTCCCCATCATCTCCCACGTCAAGAATAACTTTTTTAGTCATCCCTTAAGAGTCTCGCTCAAACGGGCTAAATCGCAGATACCCTCTTTTGTCCTGACTCTTCATCCTTTCCAGTGACAAATGCTCCCAGCCTGGTGTCATCCTGCTTGCGTATGCAGGCTGCCCCCGTGCAGCATAAAACATTTTGGTGTGATGAACTGCCTTCCTCTCCGTGCCTCGTTCTCCTACCCCGTAACTGCCTATTAAATGAGGTGTTTAGGGAAATTGAGTTAAATCCTTCAGAGACGCTGACAGGAGGGGAAATTAAGGGTAAGAGAACGCTAGAGACTTTAAAGCCATCTTGTACAGGGGTGTTACCCGTGACCCTTAGTCTGTGATACAACACACATGATTTTGAATAATAAGACCTGATATGTAAACTTTTGCATTCTACTGAATGCAATTTTGCCCAAGTCTGCCAGCAATTAAATGTTTTATTACTAGTCTGCAATTAAAATAATTGCTTCTACTCTGGAACATGTATTTTGCAGGTTTTACTCACCCAGAACTTGGGCTACAAAACGTGGATGTGTGTCTTTTTAAAACACACAGCACTTAACTTCACATCTATGGTAAATTAAAAGCCCTTCAAGGATTGGGTTGAAACCTCGGACAGTAAGTAAGGGAAGAGAATCATCCATTTCCCTTCTGATGCAAGTTCAACACTGTTAACTACTGGAAGGAGGGAAATGAATCCAAACCCCAACTAGTGGAAAGAAAAAGCTTTACAGAAACAAGGTGCTTATGAAGAACTTGAATAATAAGTACCTGTCTGTGCCGTAATTCAGTAACCTTAGGCACTGCATCTCAAGTCCTCCTGTTAATTGAGTGGGTGGAGAAATGCTGTCTTGAGTCCTTTTTGTTCTGAGCTATTTAATTCTTATAGAAAAAAACTGGGAACTTAAAACTCTCTTTACAGCACTTGTAGGCAGTAAGTTATTTTAACTTCTCTCATGTGATTTACAGGTTTGACTACCTCTAAAGCAAATTTTAGTATTAAGTTGTTAGTGAGGTGATCAAATCTGTGAACTCCAGGAATCTCGGGGAGCCTGTGAGGAGAAAAAAGCCCAGACCAAAAAAGTTGCTTTTGACCAGAAGAACAAAATCACGCAATAAACCCACTGGGGGTACAGCTTGAAGGAGGGTATCAGCAGGAGGGAACGCTTTTAGTGCTGCACTTTTAGTAGAACAGCGTGTCGGGTCATGCTGAAACAGTCGCTGTTGTGATGTGCTTTAAACCCCAAACATGTCATCTTTTTCCTAAGGCTCATTTTTAGGTTCACCGCTTAATGATCTGGTTTATGCTCTAGCCCACAGTTCTTGTTGCCACAACTGAAGGGGCAGTGAACTGCAGCGTGGGGACTCCTTAGGCCACCTTTGCTGCCAAAGCCAGCAAACCATGGAACCATACCCCCGAGGGGTTTTGTACTGGGATCCCAGTTCGGTCACACTCTGTGCATAGAAGTTACCGCACATCCTTCTGGTACAAACATGATGCAGTCTGGCTTTTCTGTAAAACATTTTATTTTTTCTACTGAGTGCTTAAACACACTTTGATTGACATGGTACAGTACGTACATCTGCTTAGACTTTGTGGCACAAAGGACGGGGAGATACAGGAGGAGCTTGTTTTACCTGGTTGGAATATATTTGAATAATTTTAATGTATGGTGGAAGATATTGTACCGTTCTACTTCCATGGACTTCAAAAGGATGTTGGGAGTAAGATGCTCTGGTCTTGTGTGCAGAAACTGAAGATTGATGCTGTATATATCTTTAATAGAAGTTTAGATATTTAAACCCCAGTCCTGAAAGTTATGTTCCTAATGGCTTATTTTTGCTCACGTTTGCTTGAGGAATATCTTTGTTATAAGATGGTGTGATGGTTACTGCGAAGTAACCAACAACTTCCAAAAGCCTAAATGGAGACGTCTGTGTGGCCAGTGAGTAAATGGCAATCGATGAATCATCTTCCTGGCATAGTACTGGAATATCCTACGCTGTTTCTGAAATGGAACCTGCATTAAATTTCCCAGAATTTGTTAGTCTTGTGCTGATGTTCTGAGGATCTCAGATGAATACACTGATATATTTTTCTGTGGCTTTGTGTAGGACCACAAACCGGAGGATCTGGGGGGGGGAACGTACAGTTAAGCATCATTTAAGTATGAAGAGTAACTGCATTTCAATGGAAAGTGCAGGGGTAGGAGGGACCGTGGAATAAAAGATCCTACACTAGGCAAGGACAATGGAAAGCATTAAGCAGGAAATAGGGTATATGGTTAAGGGNGAATGGCAATTATGGATTTTTAACTCTAACTCACAGTAAATCTGCAAGCCATATGTTGAAATTCCTACCAAATAGCTTTTCCTTCTTAATGTCTCATATCTATACAAGAAGTTTCAAGATACCTGTTTGTACAAGAGGAATATAAGCATTACTTGCCGGAGGAACAGAAGTTGAAAGAGAAGACACCCTAACTTGTTTGTGGAGTTATGGTAGTGTTATTTATATAGATATAACAAATATATATATTTTTTATGGTAATGAAAATGGCTCCCCAGAATGCTGACTCGGAATCTATGCAAGTTCAAGATCTACCTGTGGCACAGCTTCAGAAACCAGAAAACAAAGAGAATGAAAGTAGGGAGGAGACCATTAGTGAAGGATCCATAGACCGGATACCAATACGCCTGTGGGTGATGCATGGTGCAGTAATGTTTGGCAGGGAATTTTGTTATGCCATGGAAACAGCTTTGGTAACACCTGTATTGTTACAAATTGGTAAGTAAATTCTCGTTCCTGTTAATTGATACTTTATATTTCCTCTTGCATCGATTGAAATCAGAGGAAGAGGGAAGTGGGGTCTGCCAACTGAAAATACGCAAGGTAAAATGGATTTGGGGTCGTTTTTTGTTATTGGCTGTGCCACAGATTGTGTGACTGTGTGGGAAGGATTTCTATGTGCATTCATCTTCTGTCTAATATTGCTTCCCTCTGTAAAAATTTCAACCCGATTTAAGTCTAAAATTCTTTACTAAAAGGTAAGTGTCATAGAAACATTAGACTATAAAGGATTGCAGTGAAGCTTTTTTTCATTTATAGAGAAATGCTTTGGGTTACAGTACTTTTTATTCTAAAGAGCTAGATAAACTGGCTTTTCCAACTACTAGTGCAATATTGCATTTATTTCAAACCACTAGTGAGTCTTAGGTGATTAATCTGTCTAGTTTGTAACACATGAATGCCTATGAATAAACCACAGTGCCAATAGCTTTAGATAATAATGGGGGGATAATGGGATTTAGAATAGGAGTAGACAGTGTTAAATTGCGTGGTGAGTACTGTAATTAGGTTTCCAATAGACTGCTTACAGTATTAACAGCATCTGGTATTACCTTTATCAAATCCAGAAAATCATGTTCTCTATCAGATATCAGAAAATATTACATGAAACCAAATAGAAGCGCCAGACTGAGCATGCTTCCATGAGTGAATAAATCAACGATGTGTGTGCACAGCATAAGTGTATATATAATATATGCATATTGTGTGTTTGCTTTGGCTTATACATGCAGTTGTACCTTACAACATGCTCATCTGTGGCCAAACAGGAGTTCTCAACCAACTCTCGAAAGTAATGTTCATTGAATACTGTTTACAACATTGTTTAAAAAATTCAAGGTTAACATCTCAAATGAAACATCTGCATTTTTATATTCGATATGACAGAAGGGCTTAAGATACTGAACTTGCGAGCATGCAATGTACAAATTCTTTCATGCAGTCTTCTTGCAGTTAAAAATGTGTTTTTGTATGAAACTATTAGTCAGTTTATTTTAAATCAATGGAAGGGTCAGTAATTGGTGCAATTAGTGCCATGAGAGATGTTGACGGGTTATGCCTCCAAGTTTTCCTGAAAATTTTAATTTTCAGAGCTCATCAGACTTCCTTTTTGGATCTGTTGCTGGCATAGTGAAAATAGATTGTGTTCCCCAAATAGGAGCTTTCTGATCAACCTGCCTAGATGAATAAAACACGTACAACTTCATCCAGGGATTTCTATGTCCATAACTTGTTTTGAGGTTTTGTCTTTTGGGTAAGTGGAGGTTTAGATGTTTAATTTCTACTAGCAGCTTTTGTTCAATTACTGCCTGCCACGAATGCAAAAACTTGTGTCCTGCTTTGCACAGAGAAGACCCCCCCAGTTTTGTAATTGTCCTGTAGATTTTTGTTCTTGTTCTTGCATTTGGCTGTTTAAAATGTAGAGCTGGCTAAGCCGACTTTACCTTGCCATAGAGTAAGGTCAGACAGTATAAATAAACCATCCTCTTAATTACTGACCAGTCTACTAGTTTACATTTCTTCTGTGAGCTCTTCTAGCAGATCTGTTTCCTCCAGATAATTGAGAAATCTCTCTTCCCTTCCTTCCCTAACCCCAGCGATCAAAATAACATTGGGATTTGGAGGAAGGGAAGAAAAGAGCTCTCACTTGTAGAAAAGCTGGCAAATCGACAAAATGATGCCAAAGGCTGGGGATGATGATGTTCCATGCTGGAGAGATAAGAAATGGAGGGAGCTGGTTACAAATGTTAGCACTTTGGGAACTAATTGAAATCTTTCCTGCTCTGGCTCATGTTCCCTCATCAGGAGAAGAACCAGTGTTGGATTCACTGAAGGGTTAAGTTATTCACGGGTGACTTATCTAGCCTGTTTGGTAATTACTGCTTACATGGTTTTGTTTACCTTTATCGACCTCAACATCTGTCTGCCTCAACATGAACTATATTTATTCCTCACTGGAGGGGGTTGCATGTAGCTGTCGAACTGCTGCAATTTTCCTTTGCGCTTGTTTTGGTAAAAGCAACATTCAGGTTTTTTTCTGTGCGATTAAATTGGCTGGAGAAACTATTTTTGAGAAGCGGCACCTGGGGAAGTGTGGTGACTCAACCGACTAACTTTGCTAATAACAAAGTGAAGAACCAGAAGCCTTTTGGGTACGCAAAAAAGACTCTTCCTTAAAGATATATCCTGAGTATTAACAATTAAGCTTTATGGTGTGTGCTTGTGTTCTCAGAGAAAACTTTGGTCACTGCAATAATCTGAGATTCTTATCTGATACCACCGTTAAAACCTTAGGCGTGTTACTATGGTGTTTCATACTTTCTGCTCGCAGGTATTTGATTTTCCTGGCTGTTCATGTGCCCAGGATCAGAGGTGTAGTTCTGATTTGGCAAATCAGCGACCTGTCCTACTTGTTCTGTAAGCCACCACATTTCAGCAACTGAGAGAGTCCTTTGCATAGTCCTTTTCCAATCCAACAGTGGTTAAATTCTCGATGTGTTTAGATTTCCTAAAGTTTTGAATTCTTGACAAAAGAACTGACGGCAGCAGTGAGAGCTGCTTGGATCGATGGATCCTGTGAATTGGAAAGGTCTGGAAGTGCCTGAGTTGCTGTACCCCTATGGAAAGAAGTTCCGATTTGTGACTTTAATCTTTGTCTTTATTACTATGCTTAGATTGATGCTACATTGCCTTGTCAGAAACGGAGCTACAAATTTGTAACAGCCATGTCGTCATAACTGGGCTTTAGTACCTTAGCAACAAATATATGTTACACTTTTTTTTAATTCTAACTTGCTCTTTGATTTCTTGCTGTCTGCAGCTTAAGAATTCAAAGTGAAGCAGCTAACGTGTTTAGAAGAATTTTGAGGATATAAAAATATGCCAAATATGAAAAGTGGTAGGCTACCTGCAGATGAATCCTAGAACCATAGGGTTGGAAGGGCCCTCTGGAGATCATCTAGTCCAACCCCCTGCCAGAGCAGGGCCACCTTAGAGCAGGTTGCACAGGAACGCGTCCAGGCGGGTTTGGGATGTCTCCAGAGACGGAGACTCCACCACCTCCCTGGGCAGCCTGTGCCAGGGCTCTGCCACCCTCAAGGGAAAGAAGTTCCTCCTCATGTTTAGGTGGAACTTCCTGTGCTCAAGTTTGTGCCCGTTCCCTCTTGTCCTGTCACTGGGCACTACTGAAAAGAGCCTGGCCCCATCCTCCTGACACCCACCCTTCAAGTATTTATAAAGGTCCCCCCACAGCCATCTTTTTTCCAGACTAAAGAGACCCAATTCCCTCAGTCTTTCTTCATAAGGGAGGTGTTCCAGTCACTGCTTTCACAAGTTTTTATCTCTGTAAGTCTTCATTAACCTTTAGTTGAGCCCTGTTCAAGGGACAGTTCCTCCCAGTCAGCATTAAAAACTTACTAGAAAATAAACTGTCAGAGCTCTGGGTTTACTTGTTCATTGGTCCAAGGTTTTTGAGAAACCGCGTGATTTCACGTTACTCCTGAGCGTGTTCTGTGCATTGATGTTACTGTTTGCTCCCCCTCTCGCATTTCAGCCACGCATTATAAACTCCCCAGGAGCAGGGTGAGGCCTTTGTCTTCTGAAACATCTGGTACCTGATGCTGCTTATCTGTGAGAGGGAATTCAGATCCCTGCTGGTGTTCATAAATGACCGTGTATTTTCTTCCATCATTAAACTTGGCTTCTAAAGGATGAAATCTCTCAAACTACTTCTGGTTCATAACAGTTCATGGAAAATCTGGATACGTTAAAATTATTTTGCAAGGGATGTAAAGTGAATAAAAGTGGAGAGAGAAACTGATGACTGGTATGGTGAAAACTTAGGGAAACTGTCAGCTTTTTGAAGAAGCTTGTTCAGTGAAATGACAATACATGGCTTCTGTTAACAACACTTAAAACCCATTAATAAATAACACGATTTGGTAATTTCAGATTATTTCAGTTGTAATTCAAACTCAATTTGGGTGGTCATGCAAGCGGTAAACCCATTTCTTCTGACAGGTGGGGTCCATGTGCCTCCTTCATTAGAACTGCGGAACAAAAACCAATAAATCCGTGTTCTGTGATGTGGGGTGGCTGCTGCTTTCAGCATGAGAAACTTGCTGCCTGACTAATGAGCAGTGGTAGCTGTAAACATGAAGTTTCACGTTATTGTATTTAATACGATAAAAGCTTTGCCAAGCCTTTACTTCAAAGGATCTTTCCCGTGCTATTATTGTTTTATGAATAGTTAATAGGCACAGAAGTGACTGTCAGCACCGAACTGTTCCTCATTCCCCTGCCTAAACGAACATCTTGCACTAGTGCTTTTGAAAAGAAACTATGTACATTTACGTAGGGAAAGACATGAACAGTTTACATGTGCTGCTTGCCTTTATATATCTTTGATTGAGTTTCATATCCTTGTGCCTATCTGTGATGGCATCGCTTTGTTTTGCTGTGGGAGTTAATGGGCTCCTGTAGTAAACATTAGCTCGTTCAGCATTAAATATTGAAGCTGGTTGTATTAAGCTTAACCCTGAGCATGGTGTTCTTTTTAGGCAATAACACTTAAGGCACAGCATTTCTGGAAATTGCGTATTTCAGTGCTAATTAATAGATTTTAATAAAGAGAAAGGCTGAGCTAAGCAGAGCAGAATACCATAGGTTATTTTTGTTTGTAAAATAAATTATTTCTCTCATTATATGCTTTTGAATCAGCAAAATATGTTGCTTATGTCTCATTTGAGACATGAGATGTGTTCCCTACGTGTTTCATACATGTAGAAATCTCTTGAGGGGCTTGGGCTCACTTAAAGCATTTAGACTTATTATCTCAGTAAAAAAAATAATTATCTAACATTCAGATTTCTTCCAGCCTGAAGCTTAGCAGACCGTGCTTAAAGGGTCTTGAGATCTAGTTCATGTGAAATTGCCGGTATGGAAAAAGCATGTTAAGCAATAACTCCAACTGCTGATTCAGAGAAATCTCCAAATGGCAGCTGAGAAGTCATTATGCTGAAGCGATTTAATATTACGGAGTGAACTTTTAGTATGGAGTAGTGAATCTCCCCATTGAAATTTCGTGTTTCATACCTGTCTGAGAAGAATGCACGTAGGTAAAGAAGAGATTATGGAGATATATTTAGAAACCAAGTGTGAAATGTTACAGATAAATTAGCTTTTAGGTATGTTTCTTCAAAGGAATTAAGGTATCAAAATTGCTGACTCAATTCCGGGTGGAAGGGGATGGTCTTCCTAAGGCTAAGCCTGAGATCAAAGGAAGTCTAAAAACCTTAAAGATCTGGTGGGGGAGAAGGGAACAAAGGGACTGGATGAGCTTTTAGAGGCTGCCTATAATTCAAGTGAAAAAAAAAAAAAAGGCTGACTGGATGGAAAAACTCTCACAGATGGAGGAAACTCTTCACCATAAAGCAGCACTGACTCTTTATTTCAGCTCGAGTAGTCAAGTTTATTCCTCATCTCTGCCAAAGGTTGCATTTATGTTAAGGCTATATGTATTTATAACTGTCTTTCTGCAAAGGTGTATCTTACCTCTTGACGTATTCTTTACCTGACCTTGTCTTACCAGGAAGAAACTGTTTTGAGTTGCTGTAACCTGCACTTTGACTCTCAAAGTTAAATTCTTGCACGATCCAGCTGCATCTGGGCTCACAGGCACAGCTCCATTTGATGCTGAGAGTGAATTGCAGGGTCTGAATTCCTCCTTGGAAGAAATAATGGCTTTGAGTAAAAAACTGGCTGGATGGCTGTGCCCAGAG
>VXBO01002246.1:254984-304648 GCA_013400135.1 Rhinoptilus africanus
TTTTTACACTGAAAGGGTTATTAAACATTGGAACAGGCTGCCCAGGGAGGTGGTGGATTCCCCATCCCTGGAGGTGTTTAAGAAAAGGGTAGATGTGGTACTGAGGGACATGGTTTAGAAGGGGTTTTTGTCAGGGTAGGTTAATGGTTGGACTTGATGATCTTAAAGGTCCCTTCCAACCTCATCGATTCTATTCTAAGAGCTGACCTGTCCCAAGAGGGGACTGTAACACAGCAAACCTGAGGACAAGAACTGAATTTACAATGGATCCAGAAAACCTAAAATAATAAACACTTAATTAAATACATTTTTCAACCTTGTTAGCTTTGAAGTTAGTCTTTAAGATCATGTAAAGTTTGTATTCAGATCTCAAGTGGTGGAATGTATAAAACTGCAAATACTGTGCCTGAGGCACATGTTAATTGCCCTATAAAACCTCCCCACCCATCATTTTTTACTTATTGACTAATTTTATGCACACCAAGGGGTTGTATAAGACTAATTTTACTGTACTTTTTTTTTAACCAACAAGCAAGCCAGTAAGGCTTTCGTATCATGTCTCACTGTTCTCTTACATAAAACATCTTTTGACCTCAAATCAATAGCAGCGCAGTTTTTGAACACACGTAGTGCTTAGTGGGAGGTTTGGTTAAGGATACGCTTAAGACACCTTTAAGAGAAAGATGCTATGCAACTATTAAGATTTTTAATCCCGGGGGCAGCAGGGGCACGTGCTTTATTTTTGTATCGAGGCAAATGCCACGCGGTTTGGCAGTTGTGCAATAACTGTTACTTAGAGAGCTCTTTTTATATCAATGTTCTGTTTTTCTTTAAGTAACACTGAATCTGGCCTTCAGAGGCCCAACTGATAATGCGTGGCAGATTTTCATCTGGGGTAACGTGAGGATTTGTGCTGGCTTTAGGACTGTACAGACTGTATGACTTTGGATAAATAGCCTTACTAGGGAAGGGAAGTTGAGTGCGAAGGAATTCAGAGGCCTCTCCCAGAGACATGAAACACGTTTCCTATTATTTAGCAGTAGGTAACTTTTTGTTCCTTTTTTTTTTTTTTTGGTCTGATGAAGAAGCTGCTTCTAAAGTAAGTCTCATAGTTGCTCTGATGCTGTTTTCTCCAATTCCAAATCTTTAACAAAAGTCCTTGACCTTTTAATTGCGTACTGTGGGAATGTTAATGCTTTTTCCTAGCATAAAGAATATTTGCAGTAAAATTCTGTGTGAAAACACTTTGAGTCCTTGCAAGTTTTCCTTTCGAGAGGTTGTGTGATCTGAGGTTAGTGTGAGTGACTATATATGACATACAAGAAACACCAGTGGGTCTGAGAACCGTGGACCGATAGAAAAAACGTGCTGCAAGACAAAGCAAACTGCATGTAAGAGCTGACAGTCTGCATTTTTATAAGGATGGAAGTTTAAAAGCAATTTTTAATTTTGTTGTCATCTCTGCTCTTCAAATCCTTTCTTTTTTTTTTTATCTGCAGTGATAGATATTTTTGTCTGTGGAAAGAGCTTGAGGCATCCAAAAATAATCACTCCCGAAGAAGGAAATGGACATCTCAACCCTTACGTAGATGCTTCTTTTTACCAGTAAATCTTTCTTGTCCGGCATACTGCCTCCTTTTTATCTTGGGCAGCCCAGGTTTAAGAGACACTGAACTTTCTGGAATGACTTTGACATCTCTGTTCCCCTTCTTTCCCAAATCTCTTGTTCTCTCCTGCTTTAAGGAGCAGGAGACTTATTTTAGAAGCAGCAGAAATAAGGACCAGTTAGTGATGCTGCTGTGGGCTAATGATGCTGAATGGGTTATGGGACTATATTAAATTATAAGCAGATTTTTTATGTTGTTTTTAATTTGCATATCAGCCAATAGTTTTAAAATTTTCTTTCAGTCTATTGTAAATGTGTTTTTTACTTTTCGTTTACGTTGGGTGACTGAATTATCTTGCAATTCTTCCCTTCCACACGTATTGGACCTGGCTTGTTGCTATAGCTGAGACGAGCCTATAGGTTTTCTTCTGCTTTCAAGGGCACCTCTGGAGTAAAGGGACACGTTTAGGACTTGAGGAACTGCAGATTCAGGGAGAAGAAGGGACAGGCATTGGCCTTCTGAAAATGTGCTAAAATGGAGTGGTTTTAAACATGCACCTTTACGCAACCTCCTTCCTAGCCTAAACCCTTCCTCTTAATCTGCTTTCCACCCACGTACACTGTCAGACAAATTTACAAAGCCCACGTCTTTTTATACTTCTGTCTAAACACCCTTTAGGAGAGCAAGTCATCAGGTGAACCTGTGAATGCACAATGGCCGTCTGAGTTTCAGTTCTCCGCTCAGAATTGGAGTTTGTCCCTCACCTCTGACCGAGAGGTAATTTTGCCACAGCGATAATAGATGAAAGAGGATAGTGCTTCCATGCTCTTCATTACGAAGTCATTGCCACCAGGGCAATCTTCCAGCAGGCGATTGCCTGTTCTTTACTGTAAAAAGAAACCTTTCATCTCTTCAGATGGGGTTCTGGTGGCGGAGACTTGCAGATGCAGAACTAAGATTTGGGCACCCAGCTTTTGAAACTGGCAACACCAAGGCTCAAATCACTGCTTTTTTATTGAACGTGGATTGTGAAACAGGTTATGAAAAGAGAATGGCTGAGAACTCCTTGCTGAACAGGAGTCTTACTTTTCAAGGAAATCAAAATTAAGGCCGCTTTTGAAATTAAAAGAATGTCAACAGGCTGTTGCCAAATCACATCATGCTTTAATAAAGCTTCCTTCAAGAGGATTGTCAAAGCTGCAGCCCCTTAAGCTCTATTCTCCTCTGGGTCTCCTGTGGGCTTGTTGCAACAGTATTTCTGTTGTGATGCACCCTCTGGGACTCCGTTTTAATCATCCTCTTTTAACCAAACAGCAGTTGAGAAGGTTTCAAGATACGCTTCCTGCAGGCTATTCTGCAAGAAATTATTGGAAAAGTTTTGAGCTGCTGGTTCAGTTCAATGATAAAATTTAATACAAGTCCATTTAACTAAACAGGGAAAAAACAGGTCATAGATTTTATTTACATTGGTTTGGATAAATCCCCAATAACTCATGTCACTCCGTAAACATATTTCTCTCTCTGAAGTCTTGAGTAAGAGTGGGTACAAAGCAGCACAGACGAAGATTTTTCCATAAATAGATAAACCCACTAATATACTTGTATTAACATTTGATGATCTTCAGTTGGAGCCTCATGGTGGTTTTTTTGCAGGGTAGTAGATGCAGAGCACATAGACAAACAGGTCATATCCAGTTTATAGAAATAAATTGGATTTAAAGGTTTTCATCAGCCAAGCAAGCATAACTTCCTCACATTCGGAATGACCTGAAAGCCTTAAACTCTGCAAAGAAGAATAGGATGAGTAGGTAGCAAAAGGGAGGGAGACTTTTAGCTGGGGGCAGCGATGGGTGGGCAGTGGCTGGTGAGAGCACTGAAATATTTAGCGAGCACTGAAATATTTAGCGAGCACTGCTAGACCCGATAGCTGGTTCTCCTTGTGCTTTGGAACTCAGAAGAGATTCAAGTCCTTGATTTCTTGTCATCCCTGATTTGGAGAAAAGCATGTAATCCATGATCCCACTGGTAAGGAGGACATTTAGCAAATGAGGTTTCTTCTTCCCAGTCACAGTCTTTGGAAGCTGTTTCACTTTGTTTAAAAGAGCATTAAAGTTCACGAAAGCAGGTCTTCTAAATAACTGGGCTGTCACTGTAGCATCTCTCTCCGATGTCCCTATTTACATGGAATCCTTTTGTAAAGTAGGTGCTTTATGAAGTTGTTTCAGCCTTGAAATTCCACATGTCCATGTGTCCTTCCGGAAAGCAAAAGACTGGGATGCAAATACCTTCTTGGGATTGGACAAGCAGAAGGATTTGAGTCTGAATTTCTGTTGTACGTAGGGAATGGGGACTGCTGCACTACACTGCTCTACAGCAAAGTTAGATGGCATCTTACCCGGCTGTGAGGAGTGCTCCGTGTGAGGACAGAGCTGGTGTTTTGTGTAGACACAGGTCCTGGGCAGACACTCAGGCACTCCTGCATGTCACCCCACCGGCATTTTACACGGGAGCTGGAGGGAGACTTCGGAGAGAGTCAGATGAGGTTAAACTTCGGAGGCAGAGCTGGAGATTGGCAGCTGAATGCCAAAATCACAAGCTCATTGTCTATCTCCAGATTACTTTAGTAAGTAAAATTTTACTGAAGCAAACTTTCCGCAAATAAATGCATTACCTGGAAGCTGGAACTGGGGCCATGTAATGTCAAAACACAGACGTTCCTGTAACAGGCAGTCAGAGAAACATAGAATTGCCTAGGTTGGAAGGGACCTTTCAGATCATCTAGTCCAACCATCAGCCTAACTCTGACAAAACCCGTCACTAAACCGTATCTCTAAGCACTACGTCTACCCATCTTTTAAACACCTCCAGGGATGGTGCTTCAACCCCGTCCCTGGGCAGCCTGTTCCAATATTTAATAACCCTTTCAGTGTAAAAATTTTTCCTAGTATCCAATCTAAACCTCCCCAGCACAACTTGAGGCTGTTTCCTCTTGTCCTATCACCTATTACTTGGGAGAAGCGACCGACCCCCACCTCTCTACACCCTCCTTTCAGGTAGTTGGAGAGAGCAGTAAGTCTTCAGAAACAGCCTCCATGCTCAGCTCAAGAAGCCTAACGCACGTCCGGAGCAGAATTGCTGACACAGAGAAGAGTGAGGAGGAAGAATCAGTCCCTACATTGGCCTGGTTCTGTCCTCAATGTCAGTTTTGTCTTTGGCAAGTGTCCCGCCATGAGGCAGTGTAGTCTCTTTTAATATGCCGATAAATTTTGTGTAGCTGCTGTTCAGCTCATCGTAACCTTGAATTTCTCTCCTCTGGATCACAATTTATGTTCTCTGGCCCAAGTGATAAACTGAGCTGGATCGTTTTCTCTGCGTTCTCACGTATAGACTGTTTAATACCACAAATTTCCTCCTTTTATCAGTTGTGCTGCTCTGTAAACAATGGTCTTTCAATAATTCAGTCTATCAGAATTGAGCCCCACCCCCCACCCCACCCCCCCGGATAATTTGCAAATTCCAAAAATATCCTTCTGGCTTTAAATGAGCTCTTGATCTGGAGGTGTTTAATACCCATTAAAAATGTCAGATCTGGACGCTTCTGGAAATTAAAGCATTTCTTTGGAAGCTGGAGATTGAGTTCACAGACTTCAGAGTTCACGTAGGTGGCAGGAAAATTCATATTAAATTACATATTCTAAAATTAGGATTCAACTTTGACACTCTAGGAGAAATCTTTGTGAATCTAAACCCAACAAAATGCCTCGGGTATTGAGATAAAGGATTGTTTACCAGGGCAGATTAGTTGTAGCGGGTACTGTTGCAGCATTCCCTGTGTTGTCGTTGCCTGATTTGGAAAGCCGAGCAGTGTCTCACCAAGCCAGGCATTTTCTGGCAAGGAAGAGTCATTTCAGGCATACCTGCTGTCTGACACGGATTACATCAGGTGACTTCAAAATGATTGTTTATCGTACTCTGGTGCAAATTAGACAATTTATGTAGCGATGGGATGCTGCTGCAGCCTCGGAAACATCTCATCTGGTGTTTTGTTCCAAGCTACAAAAGAAATAAAGACCAGATACACTGTGCTCTGCTCCTTCTTTTCACCCTAGAGTCGTTATTCCATAAAACTTTACAAAAATAGGGTTCTGGTTGCTAGGCTTTGGTGTCAGTTTGTCACCTCAGTGGTGGTTCTGCACTGTATCTGCCTCTGGAAAAACTGCTTAGTCGAAGGGTTTGGGTTTTTTCACTAGGGGATGTATTCCTGATACTGATGCCTTTCCAACGTAAATCCCACGATGCTTACTTCTTAGTGACTTTAAATGAGAGCAGCAGGAAACTTTGTTGAGTTTAACATTTTTCTTTCCTTTTTGGTTGAACAGACAGAAGTATGCAAGAAACAGTTTACAAACCTGAATGGGCCAGCATCTCAGAGGTCACCGCTAGCGACCTGTGGTGACAACAGTGTTGACACCCCTTCCCTTGCGATTTGCTGGATCCCCCCAGATTCAGACACACAGTAAAACGGTGGAGAAGCTCATGGGGGAGCTTTCAGGGTATTTGGGGATGGAATGAGAAAATAAGATGATGTAATCCGTTAAAAAGCTGAGGGTGGCTCTTTCTCTGTAATTTAATTAGGGAGTAGTCTTAACAAGTGCTCCCTCTCTCTCCGAGGTGGTCAAAGTCATGGCTCATCAATCTTGTGCCAGGTTTGGATGGCAGTCAGCGTGTACGAGAGGTTACGGAGATAAATGGCCGGAAAGGTTATTTTTCTGCACTATGGATTCCTACCCTGTTGACATGGCAAATGTGTTTAAAATAAGTTTTCAAATGGTTTTAAGCTGTAACCTTCAGGAGACGGGTTTGGTATAACTTTCTGTCTGTCAAATACAAAAGGATTGCCAAATTCCATCTTGAAAATGATTTACGGTTCAATCTTAAAAATTATTTGGGTTTCCTTTGTTGGATGACCGAATAATGCTGCATTGCTGACTACACTTATAACTCATTATGTATATATATACTCGTAACTCATTCCATTCCTTTATAAGTTCAAATGGCGAGAAAAAGGGTGCAAGTGGGTGATGTAAAGTAAAACTGCTTTTCCCAATATGATAAAAATACTTGGCTGGTTGTTTGGAAGAGAGTTCTGTTCTACTTTGTCCCTTTTAGGGCCTAATTCTCACAATTTGCACATTTGGAAAGGAAGTGGTTACTGGTTTAGTCGCTGGTGAGCTCCACTTGTTTAGCTTTAGATTTTATTGGTAAATTTATCCTTCCATGCGTAGCCTCACCGATTGTGAAATGTAACACGTGCACGTAAGGATTGAATATAAAAGAGCCTGCGGTAAGAAGTCTTTTTCATCTAGGGTGATTTCATTTTATTCCAAACTCTCAACTCCAGTTATCTGGTGCAAAGTGACTCCATGGATCTCCTTATCCTTCCTATAGAAATGCAAGTAGTATAATTTTTGTTTATATGCCGCTCCTCCGGGACACAGTAAGATAGTTGGAATGTGGCTGAGATTTGGGGGTTAAGTTCTGCTCTAGCTACCCAAATTTCCTGTATGTGCAACTTCGTATTATGACCCTGCAAGCTCAAAATATTAAGATCAAGATTTTTACATAGGTAGAGTTTAGAAGGCTTCAATATGAAAGCTTTTAAATCTCTCTGGTACACGTGTAGAACGTGTTTCGTGGAAGTTAATGTTGAAGCCAAAACATAAAAGTTTATAGAAGGCGGTGTGTAGGAAAGCTGGAAGGTTTGAGGCAGGCTACATAAACATCAACACCCTCTTTTTAATCAGCTCCCATCATTTCATCTGAGAGGATGGTTTTCTCTAATGCTTTACCCACAAGGCAGGCAGGTGGTGGCATGAATAGCTATAGAGGAAGACCACTTTTGGGGGGAAGGGAGGATTAAAATTCTCCATATGATAGTCCTGTCACCGGTATTCGTACGTCTAGAGATTGTTAAAACAACTGGTGAACTGCAGTGTGTTTCCCATATTTCCTTTTTCGATGTGGAAAACCATGCCCGCAAACTACAACCTGCGCTTCATTCGTCGAAGCAAATAGGAAAAGCACTAATAGGATTTATGTTTCTCTTGATATAGCCACGTGAGGAATTAACCTCGATAAAGGCAACCGCGTAGAGGAGCGCAGTTTCTCTTTAGGAGCTTAGTATGGGTTATTTTCAAAATTCCTCTGAGTTGTTTTTTTTTAAGTAGACAATGAATAATGAGTTAGAAGAATTGGTGTGTTTGTTTATGTGTAATTCAGTGACACTTTTAAAATAGCAAATAATTGAAAAGTGAATGCAGTGTTAATATTCTTTGCTGAATTTTAGCTGGGTTCCTAATAGCACAGTTGTGACAAAAACGGTCACAGACAGAGTGTTTATTCCTATGATAAACAAACCTATAGTCCTAACAAGTTTAGAAAGGCCAGAATTGCTTTTGCAGGGTAGTAACAATTAACAATACACTTTTTGTCAGCCTGCTGTGGGAATGGTGGCTTTTTGGGGAGGCTTTGCCTATGGAAAAGAAGGGGAGTAAAGCACTTTGAGACTGCACGACATGAATGACTTAGGGAGCGTTGGTAAGATCCATTCAGCATTTTTTTCCCCTCCCTTCTGAATAGTTTGGGCCTTTCTAGCTGTGAAAATGGCCTTTAGAATATGACGTTTATATGAGGTACTGATAATGTTTATTAGCCATTATATTTATTTTGGTTTAGGGCAACTAGGGTGATTATAGAAGGAGCTGCCTGCAGCAGTTACTAACCCTATAAACCTTATAAAAGACTATGCAAACGTGAGCCCGGCTGTCAAGATCAAGTCTGGTCAGTAAGCCAGAAGATGAAGGTTCTCGGATTGTGTCTGCAGGCGTAATAGACCAAAAACCACCTTCTCCAGTCACTGTTTTCATATGGCTTCCAAACGTGTAGTAAAGCCTAAAAATTAAGAAGAGCATGATTTTTACCAATGTACGAAGATAAACTCCTTGTGTTTTACTCTGCTGTGCTAATAGATGCAATTGGAGGCTGGAAATGAACTGGTTTTTTTGCTGCTTGCAATTCAAGGGCGCAAATGTTGTGCTGACCATACTCTGCCTGGCCGCCTGCTCCACCAAAAATACTTTTTTGGCTACCTTCAAGTCTGTTTGCTTTCCTTGTTCAGGTTCTGTTCCTGGGTACGCTGACTGGATGCCATGCTGGGCTAAGTTATACGCCAGTCATTTGTTTGGCAGCGCCAACCAGATCCTTTTTGGTTTCCTAGGGCTTGGTGGGGTGGAACAGACACATCAGGAGTCAACTTTTGCTGCGGTGAATAGAAATTTAATACAGGTGATGGAATATAGGAATTTTAATAGGTGATGCCTTCTAGCCCAGTGTTTGCTGGAATGGTGTTCAAAAAGTCTTAACCTTGAGTAGGTCTCATAAAAGTTGGGATGTGCTGGCCATGCTCTTCATCTTGCCTTTGCTTAATTATGTTAATCGTGCTTCTGCCTCCCCTTGAGATCCGGTTAGAGCAGGGCAGAAGGGTAGTCAAAGCTTCCCTTGGACTCAAAATCCTCGTCCCGCAGAGCAGCATGGGACCACAGCACCCAAGGAGGGGCTCCGGCTGCACCTACTGCCGCCTCGTGATGCTGCCGGGCACCCCCTTATTGAATAGGTCCCCATTAAGCAAGTATGATTTTAATTGAAAACTTAAGCAGAACAGGAAAAGTTGTTCGCTTGCCGGATTTTTTTAGAGGGTGGGAGAGGGTCAGTTCAGTCTGGGTTGAACATGGATTTCAGAGTTGACAGTTCAGGTTTAGCTCTACTTGGCGGAAAAAATAGGTGTTAACGCCAGGTTTTGGTTCGGATTTGCTTCAGCTGTGTAAGTAGATGGTCATATTCCGGGGTATTAATGTGTTAATCGCTGCAACAAAAGCTCTACTGTTGCTTAACAGACCAGGCTCGTGAGTTGGTGCCGAGAGATTTTCTATTGTAGATGCGAGAGTCTCTTGAGTTTGAGAATTTTAAAGCGTGTTTGAGCCAAAGTCCCTTTGTTTATAAATTTGCCAATATTCTGGAAGTGGTGACGAAAAACCCTATTGAGCTTTGCATAAACTGGGCTGCGGCGTGTCTTCAGGCAACACATGTCAGTGTAATGGATGTCTGATCTCGCAGGGAGACGGAGCGAAGTGCTGCAGCGTTGTGTAATGCAGGGAGCCAAAGTGGGGCATCGTGTGCAGCTGATGCATTTTAAATGCATCCCGTCGAGGCGAGGGAAGGATTAGTGTGGCAAACCAATGTATTGATTGCTGCGTTTCCTATACGGTCTCTGCGTACATTTAGACGCCCGTGAGTGATGGGAAATGGATGCTGGCGTAGTTGCGTGTGACCTTTGAGCCTTTCTGGATCTGCAGCTTGCTAAACTGGCCAGCAACAGGAGCCAGCGTTCGCAGCCTGGGAATAAATACACTGACAACATGAAGTTAGCCTCGGGTGGTTATACCAATATGTATGTCTAGCTGAATACTACCTATGTTTTTCTGGGACCGTGAAGAACGTTCACAGCTTTTTATTTGATGTAAACACCTTTTTTATGTCCCTAAAACCGCTCTTCAGTGGAGGTTAAAAGGATTATTTTTTTTTATTATTATTATTACTGCCGGTTCAGCACACTGGAAATTGCATCAGATTTAATCTGTATTCGATTTCAGCTCGTTAAGCACCGTGATCCAGATTTATTAGTAGTGTCGAAGTGATACATTTCTAAATTTTGCTTAATAAGTGAGAGAGGAAGAAGAGTTAAAAACAAGTGTCCCAAGAGAAGAACCTTATGAAATTCAATAAGGGCAAGTGTAGGGTGCTACCCCTGGGGAGGAATAACCCCTTGCACCAGGACAGGGTGGGGGTGACCTGCTGGAGAGCAGCTCTGAGGAAAGGGACCTGGGAGTCCTGGTGGACAACAGGATGGCCATGAGCCAGCAATGTGCCCTTGTGGCCAAGAAGGCCAATGGCATCCTGGGGTGCATCAAGAAGAGTGTGGCCAGCAGGTGGAGGGAGGTCATCCTCCCCCTCTACTCTGCCTTGGTGAGGCCCCACCTGGAGTACTGTGTCCAGTTCTGGGCTCCCCAGCTCAAGAAGGACAGGGAACTGCTGGAGAGGGTGCAGCAAAGGGCTACCAAGATGCTGAGGGGACTGGAACACCTCTCCTATGAAGAAAGGCTGAGGAATTGGGTCTCTTTGGTCTGGAAAAGAGGCGTCTGAGGGGGGACCTTATCAATGCCTATAAATACTTGAAGGGTGGGTGTCAGGAGGATGGGGCCAGGCTCTTTTCAGTGGTGCCCAGTGATAGGACAAGGGGTAATGGGCACAAACTTGAGCATAGGAAGTTCCACCTAAACATGAGGAGGAACTTCTTTCCCTTGAGGGTGGCAGAGCCCTGGCACAGGCTGCCCAGGGAGGTGGTGGAGTCTCCGTCTCTGGAGACATCCCAAACCCGCCTGGACGCGTTCCTGTGCAACCTGCTCTGGGTGGCCCTGCTCTGACAGGGGGTTGGACTAGATGATCTCCAGAGGTCCCTTCCAACCCTATGATTCTAAGAGTCAAAAAGGACAGCCTAGGTGATCTAGAAAACTCCAGTGACTCAGTTTTCAGCAGTCAATGGAGGGAGCTCTTGGCAATGTTGTGTTTCCTTGCCCTCTCTGGATCTTCGTTACCTGCTGCAGCATGGAGAAAGTTAATTTGGCACTCAGTGTTGGAGCATAAAAGGTTTGGCTTCTCGCTGAAGTAAATCTGGCACTTTTCACTGGTCTGAATGTACCGCGGCAAAAATAAGTACTGTCGTTTGGGCGAGGATATAGTTATGTGCAACCTATAGGAATAGCTAATAATTTTTACGATAGTAAAAGATCTACAACAGGAATTGATTCTTTGGTCTTTCCTTAAGCAGAGCATGTCGTCTGCGTCGCCTTTGATTCCAGGAGGAGTTGGCAATATTGACATATTTGTCTCTTAGGAATTGCTTGCTATATTGGGTAAAGAAGTAGAAAGCTGAATTGCTGGAAGGGCAGTAAACTAGAAATAATCTTCCACCTGACTTACTGCAGGTTACTCCTGTGGAAGTAGGTTAGTAGGAGGGTTAGAAACTTTAAATAATTAAAGCTTTAAAAGCTTGACTTGACAGCATTTCTGATCGTGCTAAAATGAAAACCATATTTGCCTGCCTGTAGATAGACACATGTTCTTTCCCTGATGCCTCAGCTGTTCACAGGCTTTTGCTTCCCTTCTCCCCCTTCCACACGTACCTTTGGCTCCCTTCTTGTAACATATGCTTCTCTTTCCTGACACAGCACCGTAAAAGTGGGTTATAAACTAGAAATTGTCAGGGAAGCCGCATAAACCTTGCTATAACTTTGGCAGGATGGAGGTATAGCAGCAGAGCTTAATGGAACACTGATGACTCCCACGGCTGCCAAATATGAGAAGGGGAGGACGGTTGTAGGAGGCTGAGAAGCAATAATGTAGCCGAGACAGAAAATGGGAAAACGGGATGATGAAATCCTTTAAGAGGACTGTCCCTTATTTCCTTAATTCCCTTTTTCAGGAGTGTTATTTAACCCGACGTGGTTGCTGCTGGCATGCTATTGCAGGCACAATTGCAAAAGCTATTGCTGTACCAAAAGGCAAAATAGCTTCGCCAGAAAGGGGTGTTACTCTTCTGCAGCTTAAAAACACCTCCGGGATGCTGTACACGAAACACCGCGCTAATATTTCTGTACTGAAGCTGTTGGAGAGCAAGAGTATTGTTTTACTACCAGTTGTTGTTCTGTCAAAATGGGTGGCTCAAGTCTAGTTGTAGGCATGGCATGTGGTAGTAGTTTCCAAATTTTTGGAAGTTTATTCTGCTGTAAAAGTGAGACTTGTTTGCATCTAACTATTCAGGAAATTTAAAATTTGAAATACAATTTTTAAGGAAACGTTGGACAGGTTTTCCAGCATCTCTAACCTAAATTCATTAATATTCCTATTAATTTTTTGTTCATAGATCTCAAATCTAGATCCAGCTTTCCTCTGTCATCTTGTCCTTAAGACGGGGAGTGACTAGAGCAGAAATGTAAGTGCGTTTTAAAGGCAGGAATCAGCTGTGAAAGTTTTGGATGTCACAGCGATGCGGGCGGCGCATCCCTATCCTGGAAGGGGCAGACAGACAGGGCTCCGGCCCTCTGCCATGCCAAGTGTCTCCTTGATCCTGTGGATCTTTCCCGATGCATTCGTTGTGGGCTGCAGCTGACTTTTGCAGGTAGCTTTGGAAAGAATTTTCTACGTTTTGCCCTTGGATATCAGTCCTTTGAAGTACCGTGCGTTTTATGTCCTTTAAGATCCCTATTAATTATTTGTTCTCTTGATTATCGCTCCCGTTGTTGCTAATAACCCCATCCAAATGGGAGAATCGTGCTTTTTCCTTCCACTCTCGTGTCCCACAACTGACTGAAGGGACAGCCCTATCCCTGCTTCATATCATCTGGAGCAATGGCTGAGTGAGAGCCCAGCGCTCCCAGCCGTTGGACGGCCATCCCTGCTGCCGAGAGCTAAACAGGAGGGGGAAGGAAAGGATTGACTTTTTGCAACTGGGTGATACTTTCTGTTCCAGAAAAGTATGTTCGCATTGCAGAGTGCACGTCCTCCTGCCTGTAAGATGTATATAACGTGCTGACAGCTTGTGAATGTTGCAGGCTAAGCAGAAGAGCTCTTATTTGACAGGCCCAAGAAGAATTTCAGGATGTGAATGTTACCAGGGGGAAGATTTAAGCCACAGTTTTGATATCGCTCCTATTTTATGTGGTGTTTATTGCAATAGGTCATTCCTGAGACACTGAGGGAATAAAGATGCCTGACAACTTGATAGGCGATCCTTTTTATGTAGAAAGCCTAGCACCAATTAAAAACCTCATGGTACCGCTTTTCTTTTGAGTTCTTCTACCTGCATGCCTGCAATCAAAATGATCACACGTGCTGGTCAGTATAATCTTCCTCCAGTGGTGTTGTGCAATGCGCAGCTTCTTAAGAGCAGCTTCTGAACAAGCACTCGGCTTGAGCAAGTGTTGTCTTATCATACGGGCTGGGAAGGCTTAATTTAATGAAGAGCCAAATTTTCACGTAGAAACGACGTCCAGTATAGGGCTTCATTTCTTCTCACACCAGCAGCCATAATAGCATTAGGTGTGCAAATTAGGGGCTCTCTCGTCTCATATGGTGTCACACTGATGTCAAGTAGTACTTGAAATTATTTCCTTCTTAAAAGCTTGCAATCCCGCATTTGGAAGCTGCTCAAATCGTGGTAATGGGCACGAGGAGAAATTCCTGTGCTTTTTCATATCCCTTTCCCGTTAGTCAGCATTCCTATTTCAATCTAGAAGTTAGGAAGGTGGGTGCAATAAACTCAACGTACAAGTGCTGACTGTACTCCAGTAGTACTCAGATCACCAGTCAAGCCTTTTCCAGTGCAGTGGTTCAACGTATATTGGCTCAATGTTTGGGTTTTTTGGCGCTTTGGAGTCCCACAGGAGCTCTGAGCCGTTGGAAGTCCTAAAATCTGAGGGGAGATAGCAAGAAGCAAAAGGATTTGTGGCTGAAGTTTCATGGCGATACAACTGTCCAAATAGGCAAGCAGCTTGTTCGCCGTTTCTCTGGGGGACCCAAATATAGGGCAACTCTGTGTTTTTATTTTAAATATAAGGGAGCGGATATCAGGGCGCATTTATGAAATGCTTGCAGCTGCATTCTCTGGTCCTCATACAGACACATCAAAGCTAAAATGCTTGAGTTTGCGGTGGTTTCTGTGATTCTCTTATAGCAAGATGCAGAGCAGATACTGGGGTCCGAACTTTTTCACGATTTTTTGACAAGCATGGGTTTTGCTTGCTACGCTCTTTAAAAATATAGCCTAACTAAAGCAGCTTGTATAAGCATGCATTTTAAACAGACCAATGTAAGACATTTTTAGCAGCACGCAGCATTTTATACAGGGATGAAATTGCAGAATACAAAGTATTTGCAGGGCATGAGGGCTGCTTCTGTGGGTTCAGAAATTTGTATGGTGTTTACTTTGAGAGTCTAAACAAGCCGCTAGGTGATGATTTCTGACAAATGAAAATAGGCACTTAGCATCCTATTCCCATATCAGATCTTATTGTTAAGCTTATAAAGAACTATTTTTCCCCCAATAGAACTTATCAAAAACAGGTTTTGAATAGAAACTGCTGCCTGTGGCTTAATCTTTCTTCCATGTAACTCGTGACCTCACGCAGCCCTTCGACTGATGGTGACACAGTGAGCATTTCCTGTGAACCGTGAGCAGTGCTGGTCCCACTATTGTTGGGCACTTTTTTTTGTCTGGGAAAAAACAAACCCTTATTTACTAGAAGCCAGTGTCCTGTTTGTTTGTAGCTGGCTGGGAAATACCACGTTACAAGGGTCTCAGTGGCAGTCGTCGCTGCTACCAGAAGGCGTTGTTGTGTTTTGCTCTTTTTCTCACTGATTTCTATGAGACTTCTGAGTCTGCCTTGTGACCTGCTCCCCATTCAGTTCACGGCACAAATACTAACCTTGTTTATCCGATATGTTTTTTCCCTCCTCGGTGTTTCCTCAGATTAGCTGTCAGTAAAAGGCTAAATAATAATCCTCCAGTTATTATTCCTCCCCCAAGAGGCCACCAGGTTACTTTTCCAAGTTGGCGGACGGTGGTTCCCTGTTAGAGCTGGTACCTGGCAAGGCAAGCACAGCGGTGGAAAATTACAGACAAAATAAAAGGACAGCATTAAACTGGTAATGGGACGCAGCTGCTTTGGCCTTCAGGTCCGCCTGCGAGTCCGAGGAGCTTCTGGTAAAGCATTTGCTGCGTGATCCATCTCTTGGCCATACGAAAGCGGTCCCAGCCTAGTTGTAGCCTGTTCCAGGTGGGTATGGCAGCTCTCGGGGGCTGGGACGTTTTACGTTTGGCAGTAAGAGGTTGTGGCGAGGCAGTCATGTGGATGACAAGCTTGCTGTGCGGTGACGCCTTGAAATCTAGTCAAAGCCGGCATCCGTACGTCTGTTCCGTGCATCAGAGACTGGATGGCGCGGGGCTGCTGTCTGGGCACAGCGCCGTAGCCAAGAAGATTTAAAATACATGCTGCGTCTGAGCCCTTGCCACCAGATGGGGGTATCAAAAGGAACGTCTCGGTGTCAAAATACACCCTTTATCTCTTCATTTCTGCTCACTGTCATCCTGTCCTGGCTTGGATGCCTTCTTAGCTGTCTTCCCATTTTAAAATATCATCAAGTTGTGTAGGTATAGCAGCATGTATGTACAGAGAAAGGAACCATTAGGCTATGTAATTATCAGCCCTGACCGCCTGCTGCCGTTTGCACCTTATAATTTCTATAAAGTTTTATTATTGGAACTCATTCTTGTTGTGAGGCAGCAAACTTTTGGAAGACTTGTATTTTATATATATACACATGCATATACACGCTGTCTCTTAAGTATTTCCATTTTCAGTTGTCTGTTTACTTTGCTTCTACTGCCAAATCATGCACGCCAACCTAAATATGCATATCACATACGCAGACATTCAAGAGACTAAAACCAGAACAGCCTCTTTTAAGGGAAAAAAAAAAGTATTTGGGGGTTGGAATTGTCCTTGTCTGTCTGGAACTTTCTCATTTGTATCAAAAAGTCTAGCCTAAAGCAAACCTCCTATTGAAAGGATGAAGCACCTGTAGACTCTGCCAATATGAGGCATGAATTTTATGAAGAACACCTACGAGGTATGTTTTGAAGTCTCTTCAAGAGGTAATGGGCACAAACTTGAGTATAGGAAGTTCCACCTAACCATGAGGAGGAACTTCTTTACCTTAAGGGTGGCAGAGCCCTGGCACAGGCTGCCCAAGGAGGTGGTGGAGTCTCTGTCTCTGGAGACATCCCAAACCCGCCTGGACGTGTTCCTGTGCAACCTGCTCTGGGTGGCCCTGCTCTGGCAGGGGGGTTGGACTAGATGATCTCCAGAGGTCCCTTCCAACCCTGAGATTCTGTGATTCATGGGACAGCGGAGGTAGTGCTCAGTGCCTTGGAAAGCTCTGTCCTGGAAGCCCCGTGGTAGAACACGGCTGTGAGCTTTACCAAAGCCTGACTTTGTAGCAACAGTTCAGTCATCAGAGGTGACAACTGAATCTCTACAGAGAGAGAGGGCTCTTCCAGGCACCAGAACTGTTGTCTCGCAGCGTTTTGGTTCACTTGGTAGACTATGGCTTATCAATAGCACATTGCAATTTTAACAGATGGCAAGCAAATGCAAAAGGAAGCTTTGGGTAACTAACTTCACTACCCGTTGCTGATGCGACTGCTCGGTTTGCCTGCCCATACGCTGTTCAGGTGAGGAGTCCGCTGGTATCAGTCAGGTTCAGGAGGGAATTCTCCCACCAGCAAATGAATTTTTCCTGTGCTGTGTTATTTAAACTTGCACATGCACCAGCTTCCCACCAGGAATCTTCTCTAACCCCACTTGCTAGTTTTCCACTTGAGTAACCAACTAAATTCTAATGTGACGACATCGCTGTTGACATACTTACGATAAAGAAAAGTCATACGCTGCACTTAATAAATTATAACTATTTTGAATTCTGCATAACTGTATATAAAACACATGATGATTTTATAAACTGCTGGCTTACACTTGGAATGTGATTTATAATTAGGGCTAAAAAGATGCTGAGGGGACTGGAACACCTCTCTTATGAAGAAAGGCTGAGGGAATTGGGTCTCTTTAGTCTGGAAAAGAGGCGGCTGAGGGGGGACCTTATCAATGCCTATAAATACTGAAAGGGTGGGTGTCAGGAGGATGGGGCCAGGCTCTTTTCGGTGGTGCCCAGGGACAGGACAAGAGGTAACGAGCACAAACTTGAGCACGGGAAGTTCCACCTAAACATGAGGAGGAACTTCTTTCCCTTGAGGGTGGCAGAGCCCTGGCACAGGCTGCCCAGGGAGGTGGTGGAGTCTCCGTCTCTGGAGACATCCCAAACCCGCCTGGACGCGTTCCTGTGCCCCCTGCTCTGGGTGACCCTACTCTGGCAGGGGGTTGAACTGGATGACCTCCAGAGGTCCCTTCCAACCCAGTAATTCTATAAGAGCCCTGGCACTTAGGTGACGGAAGTAGTCCTATAGCATGACTTCTCCAGCAAGAGAAGCAGCGGGTTGTGCTGGTGTTGGTGGTTCCTACTGTTATACAGTCTGTGGGAATTGCTCGTGTTGCGCTTGAAAGTTATCCCTTTCCTGTTTACTTGGAGGAGCACTGAATGCTTTTTAGAAATTCTTCCATTTTTCTTGGCATGGGGCTATTAATTCTTGAATAGATTTTTATCATGGCCTCTTTTTCTAAAGATAGATATTTTGGCCGCTAAAGAGTAGTTCAATAAGAAAAAAAAAAAGTCAAAGCGGTTTGCCTAAAGCAGGATCTCCAAACGCAATGTTCGTGGTTTTTTTCAAGTGTCCTTTTTACCCTTCTATAAAAGCTACATCCCGAGCTCGGTTCTGAAACCATTGAGATTCATGTCTTTTTTCAAAGTAAGCCATTTTCTACGTAAATATTTGGATTTAGGCTTTTATTTATAATACTTCGATGTTAGGAAAATCACCCTTTTCAATCTGTGAATATAAAGCCTTCTCAAGAAAGCATTTGAGTCTCTCTCCTCTGACTCAGACATGGAAAGATAAGGCTCCCTAATTGTAGGCATCTAACAGAGGTTGGGTAAAACCCCCTTTTTTTTCCTTTCTTTTACTGTCCTGTAAAATCAAATCAGAATGCAGGCCTTAATCTGATTGCGAGTTATTACATCCAAAGTTGACCTTGAAAGTACTGAAGTCAAAGTCATGCTGGCAGTAAAAATCACTGTGTTTTTTTAATAATCTTAGGACATTTTTATGACAGTCGGTTAAGTGCGGCTATAAAGCATAAAAAACGCCCTATCTTTCTGATTTAGAAATGTGCGGTTTTTACAGTTGAAGGAAAAATATTTGTAAACAGGTTTCAATCCTCTGCAGAAGGCATCATTTCCAATGGATGAAGTGTTTCCAGAACTTTTTTTTGGTTAGAATTTGTATACGCCACAGAGAAGTGCCATCGTAGATGGGGGACAGACAAAGTGGTGGCTGCAAGGGCAGAGGGACGTTGAGCTGTGCCAGCCCCCGGTGTCCCTGGGTATGCACGCCTATTGTTTGTCCCTGCTGCTTTAGCCTTTCCTTGTTGTTTTCTGCTCATAGTCTCCATTAAAATGAGTTGGTTGTCTCAATGGATGTTGGAATATGAGAGTCTCTTAATTGTATCCATTTTACTTATATCTATCTGTTTAAGGTTGTTTAATCATATGAGATAGTATGATGCTTGCAACGCTGGTAGTGGAGCTCTTGCTGGCCTTCATCCCCCGTGAACATTAGTTCAGCTACAGCTTCAAACTTGGTGTAAACTGGCCTCGCTGAGTGAGTTGGCATCACGCAATCGCAACCTCTGCGGCTCAACAGGATGGCTCTGTGGAGGCAAAATGGGATGACTATTTGCACGTTGCTATTTCTTCTGTGTCCTGTAGAAAGATCATTCACCCTGAATGAATCATAACCTGCCTACCATTTAGATTCGTTTGCCTTGAACTAAATGTTTTCCTCTTTCCCATCATTAATTTCTTTTGAAGCAGACCCCCTCCCCAACCCCCATCTATATGCCAGCTCAGGCAGAGACACGCGTTTCCATCCTGGAGCGGGTGAGGTGCCAATTAAACACACGATGCCTGAACCTCCTTGCTTGGGAAGGCCGTTGAACTCGGATGGTTCAACCACAGGGAGATGGAGGTTTTCTCTGCGCTTTTATTCGTATTACTGGCTTGCTAACTTGCCCCTCTGATTAGGGTAGCCCTCATGAAGAGAAGCTGGGTGGTGCAAATGAATGTTGGGGTGTGGAGGAATGGCGCTAACAACCACAGCTTCTTGAACAAGAGCTTGAAACCTAATATGCGCTCCCGCTAAGTATGTCCCAGCTAAAACTTCAGTGGCAGCCAAGACATCACCAAACAGTTGGCAAAGCTACGCCAAGAGGCAGGGGTTTGAACCATGGTGTGAACAAGGTGCCATCCGCACAAACACAACCCTTTCCTAGACATCTAAAGCCCACCGCAAAAGGAGTTAGTGGTTGTATGGTAAGTGCCCACGTGGAGTGTTGGCCTCAGGTATGGGTTTGTAGCAAGGAAAGATGGCTAAACCGTGATGCTTTCCCCGTTCCCTGTGGGCAGGGTGCTCATGGGCATGTTTGATCTGAAAACACGGGTCAAGCAGTTTTAGAAGAGGCAAGTCTCTTCCAATAACTCTGTACTCGTCAAGGCAATTGCCACCGTTAACTTGTCACCATTCACTTGTTTATTAGCCAAAGTTGAGTCCTGCCTCAGACCTGGATTTGGAATCCTGATGGTGAATTTTATTATTTATAGTAAGTTGTGGGCAAAAAAGATCTTCTTTTCCTAGAATATTTCTGCATCGCCACAGAGGGCACCAGTCTCGGGAAGATGTGATTTATCTTGTGGAAGAAGTCAGCGTCGTTAGCTAAGATTTGATGTCACTTTAAACATCAGGAGATTAGACTTCCAAATTTGCAGCGTAGGCTATTTTGGGCAGGGATTGGTATAATCCTGCTTCAAAATGGATGCCTCAGCACAGCGCACTGGGAGCACAAGGTACAGGTCGATCTCGGCAGCAAAGGTCAAATGCTACTCACCATCACAGTATGTGATTTTGAATAATAAATGGTTTTCCTTCCTAGGATAAAGACACCGAGTTTTGCAGTCTTGGCATCAGTTGAACTGCAAAAAATGGACTGGTTTGGTTTTAATGCTTTGCTAATAAAAATGTCAAAAGTGGTTTCCTGACCTGTGCTGATAAACCGAGGGGGGAGACGGATCTCAAAGGACTCTGCTCCTCTGGGCCAGTCTGCCATCTGCAGGCCATCGCTCTCCGTGCTCTGGAGAGGTGGAGAGCAGGGCCTGGGGGCTTGCTTTCCTTCTCCAGAAATTATTATTCGTAACAAGTTTTTCTTCTAGTTAGATATCACATAATAAATCAAATTTTTCTTTCATTTCATCCGATCGATAGTCACCAAAATAGTTCCGAAAATTAATAGTTCCAAAAAAAAAAGCAAAGATGCTAGAGATGAGCAACCTTCTTTAGCTGCTCTCTAAAGGTTAATGAATAATTGCTTTTTCTTTCATTGTCTGTTCAATTTTATAAGTCAACCTTTTTTTGCTTAGAAATGGGAACTTTCATGTCACAGTCAAATTCTGTCCATCGTTCCCCGACCATTTAATCTTGAGTAGCTCTTTACGGGGGTGGTGTTAGAAGGACAGTACTGCTGTAATGTTCAGCTCCTCTTGAACGTTAGAAGTTTTGCTCAGGAGGGGATGTGTGTATCCCACAACCAGGCAGCTTTCCAAGCGTCCCAAAGATCTTTGGATTTACAGTCCACGCATGGGCAGAGGATGCAACAAAGGTATCGGGCTTCTACACGGCAGACCTTGGCTGCTACTTCTTCACAGGGGTCATCCCCACCAACACCCCCGTCAAAAAAAATTTAGCATACTCAGCAAAATTCAGCAAAAGTGCGATTTTTGTCGACAGTAGTAACTCATCTAGACTAGTCATTCCACTGTTAGATAATTTTTATTTCATTTTTTTTAACTTTTATTTCAGTAGCTTAAGTATACCTATTGCTACCTTGTTATTGACTAGGTATTTGAGAGATAAATGATCTGTGCTTTCCTTAGCTGTTTTTTTAACCATTGATAAGAAATCTTAACTGAAATGTTCCATTTGGGAGGGAATTTGCTGTGGGTAAATTACCAATCAATGTACGGTTTTCAAAGGTATAACAAAATTTCGTGTATAAAGTGAAATTTTATGTGTGGACCACATAACCTTTCCATCATTTTTGTCTTTGTTTTAGGTCTTCCTGAACAATACTACAGCCTCACTTGGTTCCTTAGCCCTATCCTGGGCTTGATCTTCACTCCGCTTATAGGTTCGGCTAGTGACCGCTGCACACTCAGCTGGGGCCGCCGGCGGCCTTTTATTCTTGCTCTCTGCATTGGTGCCCTCTTTGGAGTTGCACTTTTCCTTAATGGCTCTGTTATAGGTAAATAATGAGGAAATCACCCGCGTGTGTCTCCCGCTAATGTACCTGCTGTAAGACTTTTCTCTAGGAAGTAAAGATAATGATACGCAGTTGATGTTGATACTTATGGAAGTTGATACCCCCCACTTAGGTGGGGGTGACCTGCTGGAGAGCAGCTCTGAGGAAAGGGACATGGGAGTCCTGGTGGACAACAGGATGGCCATGAGCCAGCAATGTGCCCTTGTGGCCAAGAAGGCCAATGGCATCCTGGGGTGCATCAAGAAGAGTGTGGCCAGCAGGTGGAGGGAGGTCATCCTCCCCCTCTGCTCTGCCTTGGTGAGGCCCCACCTGGAGTACTGTGTCCAGTTCTGGGCTCCCCAGCTCAAGAAGGACAGGGAACTGCTGGAGAGGGTGCAGCAAAGGGCTACCAAGATGCTGAGGGGACTGGAACATCTCTCTTATGAAGAAAGGCTGAGGGAATTGGGTCTCTTTAGTCTGTAAAAGAGACAGCTGAGGGGGGACCTTATTAAAGCCTATAAATACTGAAAGGGTGGGTGTCAGGAGGATGGGGCCAGGCTCTTTTCAGTGGTGCCCAGGGACAGGACAAGAGGTAACGGGCACAAACTTGAGCCCAGGCAGTTCCACCTAAACATGAGGAGGAACTTCTTTCCCTTGAGGGTGGCAGAGCCCTGGCACAAGCTGCCCAGGGAGGTGGTGGAGTCTCCGTCTCTGGAGACATTCCAAACCCGCCTGGACGCGTTCCTGTGCAACCTGCTCTGGGTGGCCCTGCTCTGGCAGGGGGTTGGACTAGATGATCTCCAGACGTCCCTTCCAATCCTGTGATTCTATGATGTACCTTACGTTTAGTGTTAAACTCATAAGAAATCTCTGCAACACTGCCTTTGAGCTATCCATCTCACACGGTTTTATTTGAAAGTTACGGTGCTGTGCTAAGTGTTGTGCAATCGTAGCCGTAACTGGTCATACGGTGTTATTAATACAGTGGTTGCCAGTGTAATGTTTGCAGTCGCTGAGACCAGTTTGGTCGATCCTTGACATGGGAAAATTGTAACAACCTGTTCACAGGGAAATGTTTCCTGTTGTGATCCATTTTCCCTTTAATGCATATCTGGCAACACATCCTGTTTCCAGCTTTATTTCAAAAATTATCTTTTCACTTTTTCTTGTGCTTTTCTTAGACCTGGTATTGAAAAAGTCCAGAACACAGTTAATATTTGTTTATCAAAAACTATGTGGGAAAATAATTTTTCCTGAGCCCCCATCAAAGCTGGTAAAAATAGTTTCCCTTGAACATAGTTTACTACCGAACTTAATCTACAATCTCTTTGTAAATTTAGTGTAGGAGAGGTGACAGCAAGTACATTTGGGGAAATGTTTACATCATGGTTGGACTGATGCAAATGAAAGGAACTTAGCACCTAATAATATCCTCTTGGCTCACCTTTTTTTGGGGGTGAGGTGCAGCTCTATTGTGAAAAAGTTTTACTAATTGAGGGAAAGGAGTGGAACATTCCCTTGGCTCCGCATGTGAGCTTTTTAAAGCCAGATTGGGGTGCCGTATGATGGGTTTTCATTTTCTCGAAGCTGCAGTGGATAAACTGTTCAGATGAATGACGGTTAGCTTATGTTTTTTTTAAATTTAAAGCAATAAATATTAATTATTTGAATTGCTATCATATGGTATCAATTGTACTTTGTAGTTGTGTCTCCAAGACTTACTTCTTCTTGTCCAGATGCATGCAAGATATTAGACTGCAGCCCTGTTATAAGATTTTAATTGATAGGAGGCTTTTACTTCCACCCAGTGGTTTAGGTCAGTAGCCACTGATGCTGGGCAAGCGAAGCTTGTACACAGCGTATAGGTTTAGTTTGAAGTATCTCACCTTCTAATAAATCGGCAGAAAATATTATCTTTGATTTTCCTGTCTTTGTTACGGTCTAGTGCGTAGCTTTCTAGAAAACCTGCGCTTTCCAGATACCCCAGTGCTACTTTCCAGATATTCCAGTGCAATGAAACTTCTTTAAAACTCAGAGGTTGTTGCAATGCGCTGTGAAAGTGAGCTGTATTCTTTATGCATCCATTCCTGGGACATGGATGCGGTAGATTTTGAACAAATACCCTCTTCTGAAAAGGGCTGTAAACACATCTGTGCCACTCCCAGGGGAGCCTGGAGCAAACTCAAGTGAAGTAAGAGCCATTCCGTGGTCTTATGTAGACCCAGCCCATATTAGAAGGTAGAGATTTGCCACTAACTTTCAATTTACATCAGCATCAGACAGCACTCCATCTACTGTTTAGACAAGATGCACAATATGATAAAGCAATATTAGTCTCTCGTAAGTTGAACTTTTTGAAATGGTGGCTTGGAGAAATGGAGAAAAGGCATTGCTAGCCAGTCTCACAAAAGGGGGCCTCTAGCGGTGTGCAGGAAAAAGCCTCATTTGTAACCAGATTTTCTTCTAGATGGACCCTCTACGCTCTCATTGTCCATCTTCTTCCCATTTTATGGGCTTTCCTATCCTTAGTTTCCAGTTACTTGCAATCCTAATTTCAATTTGGGGCTACAGGAGATAGTGCAAAAAAAATTAAGGTGGTCATTGTATCGTACCCTTTTCATAACCTGGCCTCTGGCAAGAGGAGTCGTCGGGAGGGCAACAAGGAGCACGAGAGCATATTGAAAAAGCGGGGGTTTAACACTAATAGTAATAGAGCCGTGTCCCAGGGGGTCTTATTCCCTTGTTCTGTCTGCTTTTCAGGTGTGCGCTTTTCAGGTTTCCAACAAACCAAAAGCGCTGACACTGTTGGTGTCTTATACTGTAAGATTCAGACGAGCATAGAACCCATATAAACTTCTTTAGCATTCAGAGGACTCCGTGGAAATAAGGACTGAATGTGCAAGAATCATAGACCTTGAGATTTAGATGATTTTGCTGGCTTAGCCAGGTCATCTTTTTCCACCGTTCACCAGTTACACTAATGGTTTTAGCAGTCTCTTGCATGTGTGATGTTAAAATCTCTCTGATTCAAGTAATCCATGCTTTTACAATAGTTCATTTTGTGACAAATTCTCAGCTATATACTAACGCTGCCTTTCTAATCTGTAGACAAAAAAACACATTTCAGGCCATGCTATCACCAGAAGCTGACTGATGGTTTTTGCAATGCAAAATACCTTCGTGTTGCTTCATCCTTAGAAGTTCTGCTTATAAAAGCGATCTAGAAAATATGAATGTTTAAGAAAAGCGAAGAGAGAGGTGAGCAGGTTAAATTTCGCTTTATCCTGTTATGCTGTGACCGTTGTATGTTAGGCATTACATGTCAGGAATGCCATCAGCAGTGCCGTTACCTGTGTTTGTAACTGATGGATGAGGTTTGGCAGTTTGGGTTTGGATGCTCTCCTCTGTCACCATGGCTGTCTGATAAAAACAGCCTTCAGCATTTGAAGGAAAATGCATGGGAGGAACATGAAATAGAATCATAGGGTTGGAAGGGACCTCTGGAGATCATCTAGTCCAACCCCCTGCCAGAGCAGGGTCACCCAGAGCAGGGGGCACAGGAACGCGTCCAGGCGGGTTTGGAATGTCTCCAGAGACGGAGACTCCACCACCTCCCTGGGCAGCCTGGGCCAGGGCTCTGCCACCCTCAAGGGAAAGAAGTTCCTCCTCATGTTTAGGTGGAACTTCCTGTGCTCAAGTTTGTGCCCATTACCTCTTGTCCTGTCTCTGGGTGTGGTGGTTTGGCCTCAGACGGCAACAAAGAACCATGTGTCGCTCGCCCGATCTTCCCTTCAACAGGGAAGAATCAGAAGAAAAAGGCAAAACTCGTGGGTTGAGACAAAAGCAATTTAACAGAACAGCAAAGGTAACAAGAAAACAACAACAATAACACAGATAGAGGAATATACAAACGTGATCGCAGAGCCACCGCTCCTCGCTGCTCCCTGACCGGACTTGGGAAAACCCCAGCCCCCTCCAAGCAGCGACTTCCTGCCCCCTCTCCCAGCAGCTCAGGGTGGGCATGGTTCACATGGGATGGAATACCCGTGTCCCTGTCCAAGCCCGGGGAGAGTTAACCCTATCCCTGCCGGAACCAGGACACTGGGCACCACTGAAAATACTCTCAAAGGTTTAAGAGATACTTTAAAAATAACATTTTGAAAAATAAATGTCAGTCTTACAAATGTAAAAACATAATCTTCGTCCCAGACCTTCCATGAATCTGTGCCAAAGAGCTGAAAGTGCCATTTTACTCTATAAAGGAATGTTTCCAGTGAGTGCGTTGCCCACCTTTCTCTTAAGGAGTTAAGCTTGCTCTTAGTAGTTTTCCCTTCTTGAATGACATGCTCAGATTCCTCTTCCCTTTTTCCTCAGGTCTGGCTATTGGCGACACCCCGAACAAGCAGCCCATTGGTATAGTTCTCACGGTGCTCGGTGTTGTGGTGTTGGACTTTTGCGCTGATGCAACAGAAGGGCCGATTCGGGCCTACTTGTTGGATGTGGTGGACAGCGAAGAACAAGACATGGCCCTTAACATCCACGCGTTTTCAGCTGGTATGGAGTTAGTTGTTATGGTTTTGACAGCTGTCAAATCCTCCTGATGACCAAGCTGTGACTGAACTGATTTTTCCTGAACTCACTTCTCATTTTTTCTCTTTGTCCTTTCGCAGGTCTTGGAGGAGCAATCGGTTATATGTTAGGAGGGCTGGACTGGACACAGACCTTCTTGGGTAGTATTTTTAAATCCCAAGAGCAAGTCCTTTTCTTCTTTGCAGCCATTATTTTCTCTGTCTCCGTTGCTCTCCACCTTTTTAGCATTGAAGAAGAGCAATATAACCCTCAGCAGGACAGGATTGATGACGAAGGAGACACACTTTCCAGTGTCAAATTAAGCGGTAGCCTCCCCCCTCTGAATCGACTGAATGTAATTAGTGAGGAAGAGCCGTATGGAGCCTCTATGTTCCACGACGAGGTTCAGTCAGAGCATGATCTCAATATGGAGTTCCTTGAGGTGAACATTGTAAGAAGCAAGAGTGACTCGGTCCTGCACATGCCCGATGCTACGTTGGAAATTGAATCGGAGCTGCTTTTTCTGCATGACATTGAACCCTCCATTTTTCAGGATGCTTCGTATCCAAACACTCCTCATAACACAAGCCAAGAGATCATGAAGTCCAAACTCAACCACCTGTCTGCTTTCCTCAGGGACAATGAGAAAGAGGAAGATATGTTGCTTGATAATCGCTTAAATGAAGGTAAAGTCCCAAACATGAACGGCTCTCTACCAAAAGAGTTCCTCAATGGACACGCTAGAATAGGCATGAAGCAATCTAGTACTTCAAACTCCATGCGAAGGCGGAGGCACATGTTCTACCGTCAGCCATCTTACACCTTCTCGTACTATGGCAAAATCGGCTCTCACCGCTATCGCTTTCGCCGGGCCAATGCCATCGTCTTGATAAAGTCCTCGCGCAGCATGAACGATATCTACGACATGCAGAAGAGGCAGCGACAGAGGTACAGGCACAGGAATCAGAGTGGGACGACAAATTCAAGTGGAGACACAGAGAGCGAAGAGGGAGAAACTGAAACCACCGTCAGACTCTTGTGGTTGTCGATGCTAAAGATGCCAAAGGAGCTGCTGAGACTGTGCGTGTGTCACCTCTTGACTTGGTTTTCGATCATTGCTGAAGCTGTGTTCTACACGGATTTCATGGGCCAGGTCATCTTTGAGGGTGATCCAAAGGTGAGAGAACGGTTACCGTTGCCAGACCTGCACTAGTTACTCATTTCTGAGATGTGCTCATTACAAGAAAACGACTTTGCGTTCGTGTTTCTTGCAGGCCCCTTCTAACTCGACTGAGTTACATGCCTATAATGCTGGAGTTCAGATGGGATGCTGGGGACTGGTAATTTATGCTGCTACTGCCGCCGTTTGTTCAGGTACGAGACTCCGCACAACCAGACACCTCATATATACACGTATTTGCACGGTAAAAAGAGTTTTGCTTCAGTTAGCATCCGCCTCATCATTTGGGGTGAAGGATATTTTGGAATAGCATTTCACATGGGTGTAAGGAGAGGCTTTCTTAAGAATAAATGTTAAAAAATTCCTCCAAATGTAGAGGCGGAAATACAAACAGATCGGTTAAGTGGCGTAAAGCACAAAATGATACCAAAGGATATTGAATGGCATTTAGCTCATCATCAGGAAATTAAATTAGGCTTGTTAGAAGACTCAAGGATGTGTAAGAGAGCTTTTGTAAAGACTAATACGTATTTCTGAAAGTCTCTTGCGTGCTCTCTAATAACAAATAAACCAACTACAGACAGTTTAGGTTTGGAATATAGACTCTGAAATTGAGAGCTTTTGCCAAACTTTAGTTCTGCCTTTTGCAGCACATGAGCAGGCACGTCTGCACCCACCGGTGTGGTAGGAACTGCCTCTCTGTTGAGACACGTCAAGTTGAAGTTCAGGTGGGCAGCTTGTTTCTGAACACAAACTGCAGTGTGGCTGTAAGCATCCATTATCTGATCACTTTGTTCAGCAAACGGGCTCGCATTAGAAACAGAATCTCCTCTGTGCTCCGAGTGTACCTGCATTGATAATAAATAGAGAAAATTAATGAACAGAATGAGTTGGACCGTGATGTGTTTGAGTCTCAAAGCATTGAGTTCTGCCTCGGGCTCGTGGTTTAGGCAAGTCTCTGAGCTCATTTGTTGCCCGGTTTCTGAAGCAGCAATACAGCTTTTCCCCAATGAGCTGTGCCGCTAAGATGAGCCAAATACACAGTGAACGTCCTCAATAGCATATCGAGCTGTCGTGGCCGCGTCAAAAACTTCACTGAGTCAACTGGTATTTATGTTTTATTCTTCGTTTCTGCAGCCTTGTTGCAGAAATACTTGGACAACTATGACCTTAGTATAAAAGTGATCTACATCCTGGGCACGCTGGGTTTTTCCCTTGGCACTGCAGTGATGGCTATGTTCCCCAACGTCTACGTCACCATGATAATGATCAGCACTATGGGAATAGTCTCTATGAGTATCTCCTACTGCCCCTACGCGCTTTTGGGACAATACCATGATATTAAACAGGTACGTAGAATATTTTGAATATTTGAATCAAGGCAGAGGATTCGCGTTTGTCACCTGGTCTAGTGGGAGGTGTCCCTGCTCGTGGCAGGGGTGTTGGAACAAGATGATGTTTAAGGTCCCTTCCAACCCAAACCGTTCTATGATCCTATGATTTCTCTGAAGATCCCAGTGGCAAAATGGATTGATTAAATCCCATTATTTGAGATACCGGCCTTGCGATTGATTAAATCCCATTATTTGAGATACCGGCCTTGCTGGGATGTGCGCCAAAGCACAGATTTGTCCTTGATAGGACGAATTTAAGCTGCCGCTTAAATCAGATGGTGTTAGCACCGAGTTGGCTCAGTGGAGTTGCGATTGTTTTACCCTGTGCTGAGTTATAAAAGGATTTGGGTTCTTCCGGTAGATGAAGAGAGATGAAATAATTATTGGATATTATACCTAATTATTGGATTATACCTAATTATTGCTACTGTTTCTGACGTGTTATGTTAGCATCACTCAGGTTCTTTGCAGTCTTAGATGTTGAGGTGAGGCTGGAAATGCATCTGTAAATGTGGGGACACGAAAGGCAAACCTTTTCTGCCGGAAACAAGGGCAGATTTACTCTCCCCTTTTTATCACTGTTCCATTCGGATCCTCCTCACAAATTACAGGAGGATCATTTATTTCAACATGTTTCTGCATTGGGACTGGGAGGGAGATCCCTTTTTATAATCATAAAAATAAGTTCCACCAACTGTTTCATGTAAATTTGTTTTACAAAACCTAATCTTGGAGCCAGTTCACGCTTGGGAGTGCCCCGGTAAACATGCGCCTCTTGGTGTAAGATGAGGAGGCACTTGAAAAGTAGATATCTGAAGTACTGGGTCCAGTTCTGGGCTCCCCAGTTCAAGGACAGGGAATGGCTGGAAAGAGTCCAGCGGAGGGCTATGGAGATGAAGAAGGGCCTGGAGCACCTCTCTGATGAGGAAGGGGGGAGGGACCTGGGGCTGTTCAGCCTGGAGAAGACTGAGAGGGGATGAGCTGAGAAGGGACCTCCTCAATGCTGAGCAATATCTAAAGGGTGAGTGTCAAGAGGATGGGGCCAGACTCTTCTCAGTGGTGCCCAGGGACAGGACATGGGGCAACGGGCACAAACGGGAACACGGGAAATTCCATTTCAACATGAGGAGAATCTTCTTTCCCTTGAGGGTGGCAGAGCCCTGGCACGGGCTGCCCAGGGAAGTGGTGGAGTCTCCGTCTCTGGAGACATTCCAAACCCGCCTGGACGCGTTCCTGTGCAACCTGCTCTGGGTGACCCTGCTCTGGCAGGGGGCTGGACTCAATGATATCCCAAAGTCCCTTCCAACCCCCACCATTCTGGGATTCTACGATAAGGAGGCCGTTGTTCTGGACTTGTACAGTCTTCGTGACGCACAAGGATGGCGTGAAATTGACCACCTGGCTGAGAAACTCGAGGCAGATACTAGCGTTGGAATATTTGATTTCGTCTGTTGTTTTACCTCCTAACGCAAGTTTCTTGTCTTTTTTCCAGTACATTCACCACAGCCCCGGGAATTCAAAGCGAGGATTTGGCATAGACTGCGCTATTCTGTCCTGTCAGGTTTACATCTCCCAGATCCTGGTGGCCTCTGCGCTTGGCGGTGTGGTGGATGCAGTTGGCACGGTCAGAGTCATTCCCATGGTGGCTTCAGTGGGATCCTTCCTGGGTTTTTTGACAGCTACCTTCTTGGTGATTTACCCCGAAGTCAACGAAGAGCCAAAGGAAGAACAGAAAGGACTAGGTCCTCCGGAGACAACCGAGGGCAACGGCACGAGTGCCGAGAAGCCGACGGTGCTGAAGCTCACGCGTAAAGGAGCTGCGGCGGCGGGGCCGGAGAGCGAGTCAGCCGTGTGAGGCCGTTGCTGCTTGTTCACCCACATTCCAGGGAGGGCAGGTGCAGGATCAAGGACTTTTTTTTCTTCTCCCCCCCTCCCCGCCCCAGGAAAAAAAAAAATTAGGATCTTCACTACTTGTAGCTAAAATTACAGGAAAGTTTCATGCAAAATGTAAATGAAATTCTGTAGTCCTTAATATAGGCTTCAACAGGTAGCTACGATGCGAATTGCTTTCTCTACAACTTAGAAATGTCATTTCTGAACACTTTTTTTTTTTATTAAGAATACATTTAGATTTCAAATAAGTTTTATTAACCTGCATGAGACTCACAGTGTATACAATTAGCAGTTAGAAAAATTAAGTTTTCAGCTGTTTTCAAACTAACTGAAAATGGAAGCTCTCTCGACTTCCAGCCTCTTGCTGTTTTTTTTGTCTGAACATTTCAGATTCCACTGGTGGCTCAATCAAATCCTTAGACGTCTTGATCGATTTCCTTTTTTTTCAGCGGCCTGACATTCTTGGTCTGACAGCTCCAGTCCTTTAACGTTCATTTTAGACTTCACGGGGTTGGTGTTTTTTTTTTTTTTTTTAGTGCAATTACTACAGAATAGTTTTATTTGCAATTACTTTTGAGAAAAAAAAAAAACAAAAACAAAAGCAATGACCGCGGTTTCTACGAAACTGCCGTGGGATCCTTTTGGAGTCGTCCTGTTCAACGGCTCCTCCCAAGTCGTCTGCGCGGTGGGAGAGGGTGACGCTGGGTGCCTGAGGGGAACTGTCGGTGGAAGGAGCAGCAACTGGGAGAGGTGACCAGCACTGGCAGCTTGGGGGGGTGGTTTATCACAAGTGCTGAGTTTTTTAGGAATGTCGTTGGAATACGCTGTGACAATTTTTAGCTGGGAGTTTGGCGTACTGGTGAACTTGGCCGGTGGGGGGGGGATTGGTTTCTCGGCATTTAAACCTGATCGTCTCTGGATGGAGCTTGCGTGGAGAAAGGGCGTCTCTGGGGTCAGCTTCGTGGGAGGGGGGGGCGTGCGGATTCGCTCTCGTTAGGGAAAGGAAGTCGTTGATTAATTGCACTTTTAATGATCCTTTAACCTCCTGGCTGGCAACGCAGCAGCCAAGGTGAAGGCACAGTGTCAGTACAACAAGGTAAACCCAAGGCCTACCTCCGTCACTTTATGGCATAGTCTGGGTGTATAAAAATCGGTGTCAGAAACAGTTTTTAGGCCTTAAAATGCAGTCCATTAGCATGCGTTGCTGTTCCGGTCCCCGTGTCGGAGGAATTGCAGGCTGGAGCTCTTCCGAGCTGCTGTCCCAATGTCATCAGTGCGACCTCCGCGCCCCGTGCCTGGATTCAGGAGACGAGCTGCAGCGCAAAGACGTTTTTCTGGGAAGAGCTTGAAATAGTCGTGTTATTCCGATTTAAAATACTGTGGGGATGGTGAGGGGTGTGCCCCAGTCCGCGGGCAGCCAAAGCTCAGAGAGCCAGCAGCCGTTTAAAAGAAACTTTAGAAACCGAACTTCCATTTGTCATCTCATCAGAAGTGTTTGTGACGCTTTTCACTCATTTTCGCGTGGACCTCCGGCCTGTGGTCCATCCGGGCGCTAAACCAGACAAATCACAGCTCGTTGTCATGTTTCTGCTGCCTCATACTCCTCGTACTGCAGTACTTTAAAAACGCACATGGAAAACCATGCTGCAATATATAGTCGTTCAAAAGAAGAGTATATCTTTCAAAGCGAAAAGCAGTTTTTAATAAATTACTTGAATCGTCGATGTATTTAAGAGATGTATGTGTTGGTGTATCTGAAGTTAACGCGCGAGCCTTGGCCGGCGTCACGGAGGGATTCCTGGTGGCCCACGCGGGTTTTCGCTGCGGGCGCTCAGCGGGTGCCCACCCCCTGCGCCGTCAAGCGGGACGCTGTTGGGTTTTAGACCGGTGAAATCACCAAGCACTAAAGTATGTGTAATCGCACAGGACTTAGGTGGGGGTTGGGTTTTTTTTCTTTTTCCAAGCGTCTCGAGAAAGTCTTTTTTTTTTTTTTTTTTTTTTCTTTAAGGTGAATCTTTTTTTGAATTTTATTTAGAACACGTACTGTGAACTGTGTTCAGACAGGGGAATAATACTACTGAAGAATATGAGACCTTCTGGAAGAAATCAGTTGTCAGAAATAACTTTAACTGAACTTCCGCCGTGAATTTTATCATCTCAGTTACGTTTAATATATCCTGGTGATGCTCGTGTGAAACAGAGATGAGTGTTGTATTTCACCCTATAACTGGCATTCGTGTAAAACACACGCCGAGTCGGACATTTTAAAGTGGCTTTAATATTTTGTTTTTAAAGCTCCTTGAAGATTTTGGTTAAACGGACGCTGTCGCGTACTCCTTATTTTAATCTCTCTTTCTGGAAAGGTTCTTCTACAGTTTAAAAAATCTCCATCTTCCAGCTGGTGCCTTTTCCCCGTGAGCTTCATGGATGCGCATGGTTTCAAATTGCCGTCACTCCCCGTAGCACCTTGGAAAAGCGAGATTTCTTCCGCGGAAGCATCGAGCTGACCGAGGGCTAGCTGCAAAGAGGAGCTGAGGCTCCCTCTCACTTCACACCCAGCAGAGGGAACGTGAAGCCGTTTCGGGGTGAGCTCCCACACATTTATTTAGCTTTCTCTGTCAGGGAAAGGGTGAGGAAGGACGTTTGGAACCCGGAGGGTTTCAATCAAAAGCAGGGCAGGTCCTATTTTCTCCCAGCCAGCATTTGGCGTAGCCTCGTTCCTAAGAATTGGATGTTAAAATCCCCATTTGGAATTTGTTTATGGAGCTGTTTCATTACCGTTCGTAACACATGAATATGCGCACTGCCTCGTAGCAGGAAGCTCTATTTCACTCCCCTGTAAAGCCGAAGGAAATAATTATCCATTGTAAACGCGCTGAAGTATTTGTAGTATTGCCAGAAGAATTAACTCGGGGGAGCCCCTGCCAAAGCGTGTCTCCTCCTGTACCTCGGCCAGGCCGGGAAACCACCGCTGGCTTCCACTCCACTCGCTGCGAGGGCTCCCGAGAGCTTTTTCTTGAATTGGAGAGAGGTTTCTTACTGGCCCTAGCATTTCTCAGGGCAGAGTGGGCACCGATTGATTTCCTCATGTGGCCCTTACCTTATTTTTTGATACAGAAATGATTTTTTTTTTTTCCGTCGCGATTGAAAGGTAAAGCAGTAAGGTTTTATGTGTTTGTTGCAGAAGTTGTGGGGAGAGAGAGTTTGAAGGGGCTTTATTTTATTCCTGGTGACAATAAGCATCATTTTTTGTCGGTTGGTATCACTGTATGGTCAAATTCATCCTGCGTGCTCCACTCCTTTGGACCTTCCCTGCGGTTGGCTTGAGGTCGAGTGGATTCGTTCTGGGTTGCTCTAGACCGTCATCAGTTCTGGTGCCGTGTAACGCCTCGGACGCGAGACCCCATCAGTGCTTGGATTCTCCAGTCGGGAAGCTGCACGTTGAAATATTTCACATCAGAGAAGCTCGAACTTTTAACCGCTTGGAAAGGCGTAGTGCGGATTTTGCACCCTTGGGTTATTGCGAGAGACCGGTTGGATCTGCGCGGTTCGTGAATGGCAATTTCAGCCTCCAGAAGCAATAATTTCTTAGGAATGTTTTTCTTCCTGCTGGTTAGATGACTTTCATAGAGATTTATTACCTAAATAGCCTTTTAATAACATGAATCTGGTCGTTTGCTAGCGCTGGCAGTAAGCGGTTATGGAAAGATGAGGGCTGTTCATCATCAGAGGGGAGGAAGCCAGTAAATCCAGCGGAGGTTAGTGCTCCTTGAAACACACAGCGTCCTTTTCCCCTTTCCCTTGGAGCCTTTTTCTACACGATGAAATATTCCCGGAGCAGCAGCTGCGAATGGAGCCTCCCGCTTTTCTCCCCCGCGACAAAACAACCTCGCATGAGGTTTTCTATGGAGGTGTGGAAGCGAGGGCTGAGCCTTTCTCATTCCTCTCCCAGCTGATCCGAATCCCCTGTCCCGCACTTGGAATGACAGCGACAGTGATTATTGCCAGGTGCCTCATTAAAAAACCTCTGTTCCATCGTTAGAAACGCGTCCGCCCGCCCTTGGTTTGTGGTGAGATGGCCTTTCTCCAATGTCCACCATCAACGGCAGGATTTTCATGGCTACCAGTGAGGTCTTGCGGCCGTGCGGGTTGAGGTGACCTTTATGAATAAAGTCCACTTTTTTCCTGGCAGATCTTCCTCTGTGTCCGGGCAGGAGGAGAGTTTAGGGGGCTCTTCCTTCCCGGAGGCACATGGCAGGATCAGCGTTCATTTTCGCTGGTCGCTCTTCAATAATTTTGCGTAGCCACGTTGCGCCACGCTCCGTCGGTCAGTCCCTGTGATGAATTGGAGGTCGGTCGCTGCGAGCGGGGGGTTTTTTTGGGTGCGTGTGTCTGTGTGTATATAATGTGCATTTATATACACGCTGCTCGGGCCAAAATCTCTCTGGTGGTTGTGTGCTCATCGTCACTGTACACAACAGTACCCCAACTGAGTTCTTCCAGGTTTCCCTCATCCGAGTCCGCTGCGAGACGAGCTCAGCTATAAATATGTATCTTATTTAAATAAGTAAACTCCTGCATGATATTCCAAGCACATGTAGCAGCTTCGGCATCTGAAGTATCTATTGTGAAAGAGAAGTTGGGTTTATTTGCAGCTGTTTTGTCCTTGTTTCCTTTTCCGTAGGCCAAATAAATGTAACGAACACCAAATGTTGCACAGAAATGTTACGGATGACTGTGTAGAAGAAATACCAAATTTTATTTTTCTTTGCGGAAACTTGACGGTTACAGAGAGTCCTCTAGCTCTTAATTCATCCTTAAACGACAAAGCTGAACGTTTGTAAAGTGCATCGAAAAATGGTCATTTGTGAAAAAGTCGGAGCTACCCAAAGTTTTGTGTTGCTCATGTTGCATCCAGAACGAGCCGTGGGCAGGGAGGAGCTGCCCAAGCTGGAATATCAGAGGTTTTTGAGGCTGAGCAGAGTTAAAAAAATTGACTTAGATAATAACTCAGAGGCTCAGTTGCCTTTTCCTAACGGCACGGGGCACCGAGCTCCGCTTATTAAGATGCTCCAATTTTTTTCCTGGCATTTCAATGAAGATCAGCTCCCGGAAATCCGATTTTGTGGGGTTTCTCAACCCGCGGGAGCGCAGCTCACCTGCCTTTCCACCTCGCCTCCCCTCGCCCCGGGGATGCCCAGGAGGGATAAATACCTTCCCCCGGCCCAGAAAAGAGAGAGCACCTGGTAAAATGACAAGGTTTTCCGTGCCCTTGTGACCGGCTAAATAAAACTGTAGTGAAAACCCGGGAGGCGGTTCCATTTGACGTGCTCCGACGCGTTTTTTTTTTCCCTTAAATTTTGGAAGTTGGGGGTGAAGCTGGAGGAGCGTTTCACCAAATGAGGCGTCGCCTCCCTTATTCTGCACCGACTCGGTCCTCGGCGACAGCCAAATCGTAGTAAATAGCCCCCCCCAGAAAAAAAACAACCAGGGAGACTTTTCTCTCACCAAATTGGCAGTTCCTAATGTTTATTTTTTCGGATGTAACATGAACACTTAAGCCCTTTCGGTAGCCAAATGACCAGCTTATTTTAAATGCCTCGTGTTAATAGAAAGCTGCGTATAGGCATCTCGTAGTGGGGAAAAAAAAAAAGAAAAAAAGAAAAAAAAAAGGAGAATATTTAATTCTTTGTGAACTGGCCATATGACAACTACTTTTTTATCAACTTATTAAGTTGGGGCACTATAATAGCTCTTGCTGAGTTTAGCAATGTTTATAAGCGTGTGTTAAACACATAATGTTAAGTTTTATGAGGAAAAAGGGATAAAGAAAAGTTAACGTCACAGATGAATGTTTGAGTGCGTAGGCGGCAAAATGTATGTATGGGGTTGGTTTTTTTTTTATTTCTACACTGTTGAGCTTCTTTTCTGTTTTAAGGTTGAAAAACAACAAGGATTTGTTGCATGAGAACTGTTCCATTGTGTTCCGCACTTTCTGTTCTTTTTGTATAATCTCGATTCGTTTTTCATTTATGCGTAGAGGTGGGGGGGGGAAATCAATTTAGAAATATTCTACTCCCCAAGACGTTGTGTTCCGATGCGTTGTTCTGAAGTTCCATCTTAATAAACATTTCCGTAAGAGTTGGCGGCTGGAGTTCCTGGGATTCGAGGGGGTGAGAGACGCGAGGTCCTTTCCACGGGGCATGTGCGGTATCCCGCCATCATTCCAGGAGAGGAGGAGGATGGAGCAGCCCTTCATCTGTCCGGGTGCTGTAGCAGGAGGCTGCTGGGGGAGAGCAGTGGGAAGCGGAAACCTCCCTGGTGCTGGGGATCCTCATCTCCAGCGAGAAGGTGCTTCCTTGGGCTCGGGATACGAGATACGTGACTCGTCCCCCCGGAGCGGGACATTGCCATGGGATCGGGGCTGGCCGGAGCCACCAAGGAAGGGGTGAGGACAGGAGCGGCGTCACTGCCCAAGCTCTTGTTCCCATTAAACGCAGCCCTTTGGAAATAGCTCGTGCTGGCCTTGGAGCAGCCAGGAACAACTCGGAGAGGAGCCTGTCCCAGCACCACCCCAACTTCCCCGTCTGAACCGAGGATGGAACAACCGGCAAACCAGTATCTGCCCCTCCCCAGCCCCAGTGCACCCCGGGGGGGGTTGGTCCCTGCATCCCACCAGCTTTGCGGCAGCCGGGGTGGCTCCGTGCCCGTCCTGGTGGTCTCTGTGTCCATGGGCAGCCCTCAGCGCTGGAAGGGGGGGTGGTGCCACCTGCTGCCAGGGGCTGGCACGTGGTAGTGACAGAGGAAACCCGATGGCTGCGTGTCACCGCTGCCGCTGGACACGGGCTCTTCCCGAGCTGAGACCTCCTGCACTTCCAGGGAGGTTCTCATCCAACCCCCTGCCAGAGCAGGGTCACCCAGAGCAGGTTACACAGGAACACGTCCAGGCGGGTTNGACAGAGAGGGAGTCACAGCAGGACAGTGGCCCAAATCCTGGTGCCGGGGGTTGTGGGCAGCTGCCGCTCCAGCTCCCAGTCCCAAACTGGCAGCATTTGCTTCCTTTCCTGGCCATGGAGGGCTCCACTGGTGGCAGTGGAGATCCCTGCTGTGTCCTGACACCTGGGGTGGCACGAAGGCCACCCACCTGCTGCCGCGAGCCGGGGACCTGTGCCGAGACATGGGGTAAAGCACCGTGGCGGGGGGCAGGGGGGAAGGCAGACACCCCAGAGTCAGAGGGGAATTCTACAGCTTACATCCTACCAGGGCCCCCACGGCAGAGCCACCCATGGGGTGTGCTGGGGCCCTGGGCAGCTGCGGGGAGAGGACTGGGAGTGGGGCAGCTGGAATGGGAACAGAAAGGGGTGACNNCTGCTTCGTTTGCTCTGAAATGCTGACGGCAAAAAGTGGGATTGACCAGGTACCGATGGAGAAAGGGGTCGAGCCCTACCAATGGCCCCCCCCAGCCAGCCCCAAAGGCGGGCGGGGAGGCAGAGGAAGGGGCTGTCTCCCACCTCCCACGGCCCCCACCAGAGCTCCCAGCCACCACCAGGCAGCCTGCCTTCCCAAACCGATCCGGCTCCGCAGCTGGGTTATTATTTCTAGAAGCCAACACTGCCATCCCTTGGGCTGAGTCGGAGAACAGCTCCAGTCGGAAGGTACCTATAAAGATAATCCACATCCCCACTCCCCCCAGGAGCACCTGAAACTGAACCCCATGACTAAAAGCATCGGCCAGACGCTCCTCGAACATCTGACACCAACAGGGTTGGTGCCACGACCGCTTCCCTGGGGAGCCTGTTCCAGTGACCGACCACCCCCTCAGTGAAGAACCTTTTTCTAATGTCCCATCTGAACTCAGAGAATCACAGGGTTGGAAGGTCCCTCTGGAGATCATCTANGGGAAGCTCCCTCTGGAGATCATCTACCCCACCCCCCTGCCGTTAAAGCAGGGGGCACAGGAACGCGTCCAGGCAGGTTTGGGATGTCTCCAGAGACAGAGACTCCACCACCTCCCTGGTGGAGTCTCTCACTTGCCCTGACACAGCTTCATTCCATTCCCTTGAGTCCTATCTCTGGCCACCAGAGAGAGATCAGTGCCCCCGCCTCCGTTGCCCCCGTTGAGAAGGTTCTAGACTGCCATGAGGTCGCCCCTCAGCCTTCCCTTCTCCAAGCTGAATAAGCCAAGTCACCTCAGCTGCTTCTCCTAAGTCTTGCCCTCAAGACCTTTCACCATCTTGGTCACCCTCCTCTGGACACACTCCAATAGTCTCATGTCCTTCTTACTGAGGTGATGAAACTGCATACAGTACTCGAGGTGGGGCCACACCAGTGCAGTGTAGAGTGGGACAGTCGCCCCCCTCGACCGGCGAGCTGTGCTGAGCTTGATGCACCCCACGACAAGGTTGGCCCTTTTGGCCACCAGGGCACACACTGACTCATATTCAACTTGCCCCCAACCCAGACCCCCATGTCGCTGTAGCCCTCCCATGGCACCTGTCCCTGTTTCCAGTGTCCATACCCTTTCTGCCTAAGTTCTAGAAGAACCTTGCTGGGTCAAGCCTGTCCCATTTGACTGACTTCCAACACTTGGGAAGTGCCTGATCCTGCGCTCGTAAGAGATGGCTCTTAAAAAATGACCAGCATCCCTGGACCTTCCCAGCACCCCCAGTGCCTTCGACAGCAGATTCCCAGGAGACCTCGCTAACCAGCGCCTGCGGCAGCCCAATGCCTGCTCTCCCCAGACACAGGGTCCAAGTGTCCCTGGCAGTTTTTCTCCTATCAACAGGGATTTGAAACTCAACTACTTCATAGTCACTGTGACCGCGACAGCCACCACTTCACCCACGAGTCCCTCTGTTTACAAACAACAAATCCAGGAGGACACCATTCCTATTCCGCTCCCTTGGTACCTGCATCAAGAAGTTCTCTTCAGCATGCTTCCAAAGTTTCCTGGACCTGTTTGATCCGCCCAGCTGCCATCTGGGAAGTTAAAATTACCTGTAAGGACAAGGGCAGTTGACCTAAAGATACCTCTTAATTCCTTGTAGAAGGTAATTAATCCCTGTCGTCATCCTGGCTGGCGGGAGGTCTCAGGGCTGGCTGAGTAGACTCCGACATCATCCACTTTGCTTTCCCTTCGTCCTTACCCGGAGACCCAACCCTGTCATGGCCAACTGCAAGCACCGTTCAGTCCAACCCCTCCCTTACACGCAGCGCCTCCCCCCAGGACCCTGCTGGTCCCTCCTGGAGAGCCTGGAACCCTCCATCTCGGCATTCCGGTCACAGGACTCATCCCACCAAGTGTCACTTATCACAGAATCATAGAGTAACTTAGGTTGGAAGAGACCTTTAAGATCATGGAGTCCATCCATTAACCTAACACTGCCATGTCCACCCCTGAACCACGTCCACCCGTCTTTTAAATACCCCCAGGGATGGCGACTCCACCACTTCCCTGGGGAGCCTGTTCCAATGCTTGACAACCCTTTCAGTGAAGAAATTTTTCCTAATATCCATCCTAAACCTCCCCTGGCACCACTTGAGGCCGTTTCCTCTTGTCCTATCAATTGTACCTTGGGAGAAGAGACCGACCCCCACCTCTCTACACCCTCCTTTCAGGTAGTTGTAGGGAGCGATAAGGTCTCCCCTCAGCCTCCTCCTTTTCTCCAGGCTGAACCCCCCCAGCTCCCTCAGCCGCTCCTCACAGACTTGTTCTCCAGACCCCTCACCAGCTCCGTTGCCCTTCTCTGGACACGCTCCAGCACCTCCATGTCTTCCAAGTGTTTGTATAACCTGCCAACGCTGGTGTTCACCAGCTGGTATTAAAGAAAGCAGCGTTTTTAAAATGGAGACGCCTCAATAAATTATGTTCCTATTCAACTAATGACTTTGGAGTCTTTTATGGATAAAAGCATAAAAAAAAAAATATATATATCAACATTTGCTCGTTCTGTCATCTGCCGTTTTCACAAGCTGGGTACAAACCAGCTGAGAAGGCGAACGCAGGTTTAAGAAGTCCAGCAGGAATGAAAATCCAAGAAGGCAACGGCAGGCAGGTGGCAGCGAGTGACACGTCACTGACAGCACTCGTGGCTCTCTGCACAGAGAAATCTTTTAATTCAGTAAATAATTTGTCTCACTTACCCCCAGCAGCTTTATTTTAAAAAGCAGCAGCCCATTTTTTTTCCTTCTATTTACAGTATTTTAAATATCCTGTTCTACTTCGCACTGATACAGATAAAACTATTCTGCACAGATTTATTGCTTTACTCGTAGATAATTGGCATCAATGGAAAAAAAAAACAACGGACATCAGGAAGGGATCAGGGAACGCTGCTCAAGAGCATCCCTTTGACTGCAACCCAGTGGCACTCACTTCCATAATTAAGGAGTAGTTTGGTGACTTAAAAATTAAGGAGATTCTCCACAAAATGACAGCAGTTCCCGTGATTACAGAAACGGTGACTGAAGGGAGGAGTGCCAGAGATTTGTCTGCGCAGTAGCTGAAGGGTTGCTTGCAAACACAAGGGTAATATATACGGAAATTAAATAAATTAAGTGCTTCAGAAGGGAAAAAAAAAATAAATGGGTGTCACAAACCATTGCAAATGCCAAGCGCGAGTGTTGTTTTTAAAGGAAAACCGAGTTTAAAGACAGTCGTTAAGAATATCCAAGTATCTTGTTCCACCAGCAGGCAGCTTTCAGCGCTATAATCAGGGAGAGCCTGTCTGTGTCTCCATATTAAATACCACAGCACCATAAATATCCACGCAGAGGTAACGGACAGTCTTCCCAGCTGAATCCAGCTGCCAGTTCAGGAAGATACTCAGCATTCCCAGTAACTTCAACAAAATGCACTTAGTTTTTTTCTTTTCGGTGACCTTTTCCAGCTATTAGAGGCTGTAAAGAAGGTACGGAATCGCATTTTTTAGGCAACCCATGCCGAGGCAGAGCTGCAGCGGAATGACTGAGCTGGTTTTGGCTCTCCCAAGGCAATCTGCACCACGCAGCCCAGCCGACAGCCCTGATCCTTCATGACAACACACGTCAAGTTTAAAGGCGGTGACCCCTCTGCTCCCATTTCCGCTTCTTTATCGAACGCACAAGAGCAGCCCAATGTGCAAGGAGAGATCCACTTCTATTTCGATTTTCTACCAACGACGTAGGTACTAAAACAACTCAATAAATACCAAAAAATAACACTGAGAGGTGGTTGAAATATACGCAAAATGCTGGAGTAAACGCAGCCTGAGGTTCTTCACTTTTTCCCAGCCCAGGCAGACGCATTTTGAATAGCTTAACTATTCAGCTTTCCAAATAGCAATCTTCCCTTCGTCCTTTCCAGAGCCACTGAGGACATATCTGTCCTCTGCCGAGCACAGCGCCTTTACTGTATCGGCGTGACCAACCAGCTCTTTCTCCACCGTCTTCCTCTCAGCGCTGATCACATAGATCTTCCCTTTGCTTTTGCCTTGCGATCTTCCACTGCTGCCAACCCACACCTGGAGTAAAAACCGAACCAAAACCAAACCACCATCATTTTCATGGTTTTTCCATTTCAGTTCACAAGCCAAACCAAGGGCTGAATACACAGAACACTTCCCTATTTCACAAGGCACTTCACAAAGTCATTTGTGAGGAAGGAAGGAAGGAGGGAAAAATCTGAGAGATTCAAAAAGTTGCTTTCCCAACCGATATATATTAGTATGTATTTGCAAATTAATCCTAAACCTGCCCATCTAGTATGACAACTACAGTCATTTGCGCAGCTCCTGACACCTCGCAGGAAGAGCAGGTACACAGCCTGAGGCTGGTAACGACAGGGACAAAAGATGCTGAGGTAGGAAGCCATTGGCTCCTCTGGTCTCCGTTGAGTTGGGAATGCGGTAACTAAACAAGAAAAAAGGTCATCTACAAAAATAGGCCAGCTAATTGGCATTCATTGTTTGTCTATTAACCTTTTCCAAGGTTTAGTCTTAGGAGCCCTGAGATTAATATCAAGGGAGCTAAAATTTCAGTTTCTACGGTTCCCTGAAAATGTCAATGGCTAATAAAAGTCATCAGGCATTTAATTACTGGTGAGGCTTTGGTCTTGACGTGCGTTGTGGGGTATACACCTAAGAGCCAGCTGTGTTGGGCAGTCATTAGCTTCTCCGATTTCAAAGAGGAATCGACGTTTCAAACCAGTACGTATGCAAACACCCGGAAAGGAAGCTAACCAATGACAGCCCACGGGAGCTGCATACAAACGAAACTTTAGTAAAGAACTCCACAACAGGTAAAAACAGTCCCAATGTCTCTCACCTGATTTTTAACTCTGATCATACAAGTAATCTCAGAGCAATCCTGCAGATGAATCTTTTGAGGCACACTCGTAACGTCTCTGGTGTTCCAAATATACAGGTCGCTACTCCCCGAATAAGATGCCCACACTTCGCCTCTCTAAAGCACAGAACAAGATGTTTGACATGAGCACTGCTGACAGGAAGTATGCTGCGATACGTAACTATGGCTCGTAATGCCACGTAGGCATGCTTCAGTTAAGCGGTTTAAATACGGTACCTCAGGGAAGAGCTGGAAGCAGAGAAAATAGGAATACACATCCTTCAGGTGATGCTCAATCTTCATCTGTAGTCGAAGTTCGTGAGTTGACATTACAAGGATGCAACTTCCAGTACCTTCAATATTAAAGATCAAGAATTAGTAACAGGAGCGATTGCTTCCTCCACCTACACAAACCATGGAGAAAAAAGGGAAAATAAAATGGATGCACCTAACAACTGTCTTGTTTCTCAATCAACAGTGAAACCTTTGAGATATTTCTTCTATCTTTTAGAGCCGTTCTTTCTCCAAACACTGGTTGCTATTCTGCAGTTAGTTTAGAGTCCAAAACTGATGAGAGGAGAGGGAACAAAATCCTTAAAATCCGAACATCTCATACTTAGGTTGTCAAGTACACATTCAGTTTCACCTACAGAACTAAGACTAAGTGTCCGTGCTACAGAGTTAAGAGGGCTGAATCCTTAACTCACCACGGCAATAGCCGCATCCCTACTTCCCACTGCAGGACCAGGAGTTTCCCAAGGCATTCTCTTATATTCTGTTATGATATGTCTGCATCCAGGCTCTTGTGTGTGGCAGTATTAAAAACCAGGGCAAAATTCTTGAATTGGTGACCGTTTATGAAACAACTTCAAGACGATCTTTTCCTCGAGTGCAAAGCATCTCTTCACGCATCTAAACTCCTACTGAGGGGATGACATTTCTGGAAGTGGCCAAAAGCAGTCTGTGGATTACCGAGTCAGACCAATACCGTAAAGTCTAGCTGAAACACCAGAGGTGATTTACAACTGTTACTGCCCCTCTAAAATTAGTTTCTCAAAGTTTTCCATTACAATTTACAGACATCGTGCCAAGGAAGGTCAGATAAATACTGGATAGCCAGAAGTCACGTCCTGCGGCAGGAGCAATACCTCCAGGAGTGACCCAGGCTGGCCACCTGTATAAGCGTTTTGGAGGCCTTACCTACCGAAGGCTGCTTAAACAGCCTAGTGGAGACTGGGGGAAGAACACTGTGTACACAGACATCCGAGTTCGAGATTAACATACTGTTCTGCCTAATAAAACAGTGTATTATGTGAAAATGTAATTATTATTTTTTTAAATTATTTGAGGAATGAACTCACAGCACCACAGTTGGTCATTATGAAGCTTGATAGAAGTGAGATTTTGGCAGGGCAGCTGAAAGACGCGGTTAACTTTCAGAGTGCTGATGTTCCAAGCGATCACTGTTCCATCTAAACTGCTTGAGTATGCTTCGCTGTTGGTACAGAATAAAAAAATAACAGCGGTAGTACAGTGTACATTCATGTTCAGAACAGAGTGCATACACAGAAGAGACTGACTTGCAAAATAACCCATTTTACAGTAAGCCAAATTAACGTTCATAGAATCATAAAATCATAGGGTTGGAAGGGACCTCGAAAGATCATCTAGTCCAACCCCCCTGCCAGAGCAGGGTCACCTAGAGCAAATCACCCAGGAACGCGTCCAGGCGGGTTTTGAATGTCTCCAGTGAAGGAGACTCCACAACCTCTCTGGGCAGCCTGTGCCAGTGCTCTGTCACTCTCACAGTAAAAAAATTCTTCCTGATATCCCTCTTGAATCTCCTATGCTCCAATTTACATCCATTACTCCTTGTCCTATCACTGGTCATCACTGAAAACAACTTCTCTCCATCTTCCTGACACTCCCCCTTTACGTATTTGAAGACATTGATGAGGTCACCCCTCAGTCTCCTTTTCTCCAGACTAAAGAGACCCAGCTCCCTCAGCCTTTCCTCATAAGGGAGATGTTCCACTCCCTTAATCATCTTTGTGGCTCTGCGTTGGACTCTCTCAAGCAGTTCCCTGTCCTTCTTGAACTGAGGGGCCCAGAACTGGACACAATACTCCAGATGTGGCCTCACCAATGCAGAATAGAGGGGGAGGAGAACCTCTCTTGACCGACTCACCACACCCTTTCTAATGCAGCCCAGGATGCCATTGGCCTTCTTAGCCACAAGGGCACATTGCTGGCTCATGGTCATCCTCCTGTCTACCAGGACCCCCAGGTCCCTTTCACCTACACTGCTCTCCAGCAGGTCAGCCCCCAACCTGTACTGGTACATTGTGTTTTTCTTCCCCAAATGCAAAACGTTCTTATTCCAGAGACCGGAAGAGCAAAGCACATTAATGGTTTCCAACCGAAAATGGAATGACGTCCAAAAGGCTTCAAGGCCAGTTTCTATCATTATTTTAATAGCGAGCAATTAGTCTGCTTCAATTCTTTTAAAGAAGGTGACCAGAGTCTTGAGTGGACAGGAATGCATCCTAGGCCCACCAAGATGCCTTGGGAAGGATCTAAACTTCTTTTCTCCCCTCGCCATATTCTCTGCAGCTGGCTCTAGACAGCTGAAAGTCCACTAAAAGCAACCAACGGCTCTGGGCTGCAGCCAGGCATCCAGCTTTCAAGCTCCTCATGTCTCCTATTGGAACCACAAATATTCTAGCACAGGTATTTTTTTCTTCTTCTTAAGATTATACTTTACAAACTCTGTATCATTGGAAACTCTTTGGGCTAATTCAAAGTTTGAAGTGAATTAGAGCACACGTTACATCACGCACGAGGATTGAAGCGCAACAAAATTTTCCCTGTGATTCTCCTGATGATTGTTGCCTGTTGGATTTTCTCCCTTTTACTTTCAAGTTAGGACAAAAAATATCTCAAAACTGTTTTTCTTTGCTATTGCTGTGGCAGTGTACCCTCCCCTGCCACTCCCTCCCCGCTTAAGCCATAACCACCAGTGGGGGTCGTGATGGCTGCATCCAGCTTCCTCTGGACTTTGGGGGATGGCGGATGGCCACACAGTAGCCAAGGGCTGTCTGGAAGAGTGACCCAGATGCCTTCCTGGTATGCAGATATAAGTCAATCATCTTACTCTATAAATAATGGACAGCCCAGGGACTGTTGAGTTCTCCTGCATGGCAGCGGCTGCACATCAGGGCTCCCCTTGCGTAGGGACACCTCTCAAGGTTCCTGCTCGAGGCTGAGAGATTCTTTGCCTCAACAGATTCTTGGTAAGTGACTCAGAGTATGCTAAGCTTTGAAATCATAGCTATGTGATATAAAGGATTGATAACGTATATATAATCCTTTACACAAACTGTTGGCCAAATCTGGGGCTAGGATTGGATCCAGCCGCACCTAGACTCCTCTCTGAGAAGCAGTTTAGAAAGCAAAGGTGTCCTTTCTGAACCTCGACTCCATGGGAGGGGCCCCCTGACAGTTCTGTCCTACCCTGTCCTCCGTGCAGCAAATAACCAACCGTGCCTTGCCATCGCATCTTGTTAAACTACTGCTGCATTTACCACTGAACTTCGTTAACTCACTGTTTAACGTTAAACAATAAAGTATATTATTGCATCTCTCCTCTGAGTGAAGTGCATGATTCCATCCGCAACAACGGCACCTGAGAAAACAAACTGTACTATCCCCCCCTTTTTTTTTAACCTTTAACATCTGTTGTCTTCAGATGACAAAATCTTTTTCAGAAGGTTCCAAGGACACCTAAGCAAATTATCCCTGAAACCTAGTTACGCCTGCTACGCCACCGGCCGAGCTGTGGCTGATGCCCAGTCTGGCCTGGGAGTTGCCACTCCCACAGGAAGACAGCAGGTTAAGGCCTCTAGCCAACAGTCTTCCCAGTGCTACCAAAAGATCCAAAGTATTTTGCCTGAACAAAACCACAAATGTTTTATTTCTTTTACAAACAGGCAGGAAAAATCCAGAACCATGCTGTAAACATCCAGCTGATGATGTGCTCAAAGCAAAACTGAAGTGGTCTTTAAACTCCCATCTGTATTGCTTCATCCTCGGATGCTGCCAATTCTTGGCTGCTCTCATCTTTGTCCAAAAAAGCATTCCTTTATCCTCTTTGTTCCAAAGCACATAATGCTCTTTTTTAAAAAAGGAAATTCTTAGGTTACCAAATACAATATGGGAGCTACAAAAATGAAGGCTTATGTTAGCAGGATAAGCCCCGCCATTTAAAACAATAAACTCTTTCCAACGTCTAGGAAAATCATGCACTGGCTTCCTGTATGGGCTCCTTTTCCTTGAGCACAAGTTAACTTTTTGCCTTTGTTTCAGTCTAATTAAAGCACAATACTGTATCATTTGGATCTTTAACTAGTCCTCTGCTCACTGTGGGCCAAATTCTCTAGGCTGGTGAATACTGTTGTAGCTACATATAATGGCTTTCTATTTAACGACAGGAACATTCTCTACATGTCCATGACTATTCTGGTTGTACAGACGTCCTTCACATTTGCTTGTATATGTATTTTTAAGAAGAAAATGGTGTAATTAAATATACCTGGGTATTCCATTCTTCTTCTCCACAATGATGTCTGTAACATCAGAACGATGATCGTTTAGTTGCTTATTACAAGACATACTGTGGGTGTTGATTATATAAATAATGGAGTCTTGAGAACCAATCCACACTTGACTCTGTTCTACCATGATCATACAAGTCTGGGGAGAAAAAGCAGGATTAAATAAAATCTAGAAGAAAAATCACTCTTCAGTGTAACACGGAAAAAGGCTCTATTTAGATGCTACAGTTTTCCAGTAATTACAGTAAGAGATCAAGGCATAGCGCTCCAGTACTCTATCCTTTGCTCTGCTCTGTAAATAATGAGAAAGGACACTCTTTGCTGAGTTTATCCGTGAGTAAATAGGATTAATAAAGTATTTTGGTAACTGACTCAAAGCTGTGTTTCCTGGACCAAAGTAAAAGGTATAAAGGGCATCGGGGAAACCACAGAAGTTACTGTGTTTCTATCTTCTGGACTGGAAGTCGTCCTAACAGTCTGATATAAACACACATCCTACTTCAGTTAGATGTAGCGTTGAAGAAAATACTGTCTTCTCCTCTACTGTTTCTAGAACATCCTTTCCCCATTCAGAAGCTTTTTATTTCTCTCCGTCCCGAGTCCCATCAGTCCCAAAATTTCCTCCTCTCTTTGTTAGAATAGGTCGGTATCCGACTCTTCTCTTGGATTTTCATCTTCCCTCCACCCAGCTCTTCACCATCAGCTTCACCACTCCCTTTTTGACTGTCTCCCACACCCATCCACAGTGATGTTTCTCAGCTTTCACACAACTGACCTATCCAATTCCTTTTCCTGCGTGTTCTCTCTACTTTGTGTTTTTCACTCAGTCTGCAGCTCTGGTTCAGCTTCCCCTTTCACTGAGTTACTCTTTTCAAGTGGTCTTTCACAAGCAACTCTTTAACCTGCTGGTCAAGTCATCTTGTTTTAGATCTCTCTTTCAGTATCATCCACCTGGTTTCCTTACACTTTTCCCCGATTTCCAGTTCTTTAGAGCACAAGTGACTTTTCATTCATTCTTAGGGCTCATCTCACCTTCTCTTATGTTTATTCTCTCCACTTTTCTTTCTCCTCAACTGTTTCAAACCCGCCCTCCTGCCCCAAGAAGCCGTGCCGTTAGGCCAGCAGGCCCTCCTCAGACCCAGTCCATCACTTCCACCAGCTGACTTGTTTCATTATGAATTCGTTTTCTCTCCTTTCCGTTTTTCTAAAAAATCCCCATTTCTCCAAGTTAACTGAAGCCCAGACAACTCAACTGTCTTCCTACAACTTCTAAGGAATGACAATGACCCAGGATCATGCAGGCTGTAGCAACAAGACCACCAAGCTAAAGCAGCAATTGCAGTATGAGGGTCAGTCTTACCAGTTTAGAGCGGCCCATTTTGAAACAGTGCTGTTGAATAGACCAGGTGGATGCGTCAAAGACAACCACTTTCCCCTCATTTAAAGCACACCACAGTTTCGGATGAGCGTTGCCAGGTCTTTCTGAAGGGTCAAGATGCCCTAGAAATGAAGGAGGAAAGATGAAAGAGGTAAAAGAAAATAAACCACTTTTGGAGACGTGTGGGAAAACCATTATTAGGCAGAGCAGCTTTATAACAAAACGCATCTGAGTTCTGCAACTTGCATCACCACTTAACGAATGACACAGTTGTCACAAAGGATTTGTGCTCGTTCTCATCTGTTTCTTGAGCTTACCTTATGGTTTAATCTTACACTTCAAAGACATTCAGAACAGAGATAATCTTTTTCATTGATGACTAAGTATTTAGCTAACTGGGATTGCAGGAAGGCTTTTAAGCCCTATGAAATACAACTAATAAATCCACCGCAATCTGCTCCATTAGAGCTCCACTTAGAAGCCTCGAAAAGCACCACTGAACCCACCACCA
>VXBO01002246.1:304677-351105 GCA_013400135.1 Rhinoptilus africanus
CCCACCCAGAGTTGGTCCTGCCCACTTTCTTAACTTTGGAATTCCACTAACTTTTTGTCTCAAATTGCCCAAATATTAGGAATTACATATGAACTTACATCAGAAGATTAGTAAGGTTATCAAGTTAAGAGTTATAAACTTCCAGAAGTAACATATCTGCTACCTAAATTCATGCCCATTGCACACAGTCTTTAACTTCTCTTTTTTGTTGTTGTTGTTTATCTCTAATGCTTTTTGAATTAGTCCGATATAAATGTGCCAAGTATCACACAAAAGCTCACAAGGAAATTGATAATGCTTTCTTCAGGGATCAACTTAAAATTACATGCGATGAATAGTACATGAGATCACATACTATACAGTGAGAGTCACGGGCATATAGGTCTGGCTGGGGTTTCAAGAGGTGGTACACTATTCCTTGCACTGTGGTTCAACCAAACACGCCCGTATGACTCTACTGAAAAATAAAAAAAATAACAATGAATATCGATCAAGGGTGGAGCATCATTCATCCACCCTGCTCAATAAATGAAGAAGTACTTAATGGGAAATCAGCAGATTAACACATAATTGAAGTCTATTATAAGGCACATACACACAGGAAGGCAAATTAAGACTGTGAAAACTATGTCTTGGAGTATCTTAATATGCAATGTTACTGTTCTTGTTTAACGATTTTCTGGTTTAGTATTCAACACACAACCAAAGCATGTCAGAATGTGAACAAAAGCAGGCAGTCATAATACCAGGTGCTATGAGATAACATGCTTTATAGGCTAATTAAAGCTGGGCTAACATAAAGAAAGCAATCCATCACCTTACCTGGCGTATAAAGCAAGACATCTATCGCCTGTGGAAACGTCTCACCAGCTGAGGGGTTGATCTTGTGCTTTAATGTCTCTGAAGTTGTTTTGGGGACCATCATAGGCACTAAAATAGATTTTTAAATGGTCAAGAAGTGCACACTTATGCCTAAGATCTAAGACCTGGATCTGTAATTCTCATGAAATAATAATTCTGCACCATTTATTCACATTTCTCACTTTTCTTTCCCCCTAGCCTTAGCTGATGAGGAGAGCCCAAACACCACTGGTATGAATTCTGGTAGCAGAAGCAGGGATGCAACACCCAAGCAGTCTAAACAACCCAAACAAAAAGACAACACCCAAACGGGGAGACACACAAACCAACTAAGGTTCTGAGGCACAGAAGCAAAAAAAAAAACCCTAAACCCATAAGCTTTCTATGAGTACTCTTTAATAAACTACGTCACGAAAGTGAAATCAGACTAATGTCTTTTTATATTCTACAGATAATCAGTTTGAAAACTGGAATATGAACAGAAAGAGCTGAGACAGATAATGCAACAAGAGCAGGCTTTGTAGCCTTGCTATGTGACTGACCTTCATTTTTCATTCTGTCAAAGTAAGACAGTTTAGAGGCTGCATATATGGTTTTGGAGGACTGCAGGGAACCAACTACAGCATCCATCAGAAGAACATTTGTCAGTGCTTGCTGAATATACTGAGGATCCTAAAGACAAAAATCTTACTGTAATTTATCTATTGCTCATTATTCTTACAAGTTTACACGTTCAACAATCGCAACGCATGTCGTGCTTAGCACAAGCAGTAGCCAGTTGCTGCTCTGCAGCGTAATTCGGGCTACTCGCAGTCAAACCCCGCTCCCACATCACACGTTCCACTCCCAAGCAAGTTCATGGAGCCAGCGTTAATTCATTACACCGAAAGAAGTAGTTCAGATCTGGCACGATCTTGATACAGGAGGTGCAAACGAAACCACATGACTGGCACTGATGAAAAACATACAGTGGACACAGGATGGATACCCATTTTCCAGATGGATCTTTCTTCATGAGAGGGAGGTAGACATCATGCTTTGTCTTGGCTAAAATGATTCAAATCCTTCCTTAAGAACCACCAAGCTACATTTCCACTATTAAATTCAGCAGTCATGAAGAATTATGTGTTTTAAATGGAAACCCTGCTCATACAATCCTTTTTCTCAAGGTTTCTGTGGCAAGAGAATACATCTTCATCTATTCATTGAAAGGATCTACAGCCGGCAGGGTTCCAGAATGGCAAAATTTTTTCTACGCATTATATTTTGAAGCAAATTAGGAAAAGTTTTCCGTTAGTTAGAATCACTATTCTCATACATTGTGAGCTTAAGAAACTATTTCACAGAACTAGTGAATAAATTAAAAGTTCCATGCCAACGAATGAGAAAAAATAGCCTATATTTTTAAATGTAATATTTTTTTTCTTTTTTTGTGTTATTCCAGAAGCATTATACTCAGAAGTAACAACAAAAATAAAAGTTTATTACTTAGCTAATGTTTGCTGAAACATAGACGTTCTAAGATTGAGGCATGAATTATTTAGAACAGAGACAGAAAGCACATACTTCACACTTCTTTGGAATTCATACCTTGTGATCATCCGCCATTTTCTTTCCAGCCCACATTTCTTTTACTATCAGGTACCAGAGATCACACTCAGTTTTAAGGTTAGCTTCAAAGACTTCTTTTTTAGATAATGTTTTAATCCTCAGAGTAGGTATTCTCAAAAGAAGGAAAGCTACAGTCGTGCTCTTAACATCCTGGGAATGTAGGGAAACAAGAGAAAGCAAGGAAGATACAGCATGCGATCACAGATAAGGTGCAGTATTCATCCTACAGGGCAAATTTCTCTACAGATAATGATTTCAGTTGTCCGTACACACCATTAACCAGAAGTGGTTTCCTGAAATGTAAGTTTCAAACACCATCATACAGACTTCACTACACGGTGGGTACAGGCGGGCTCACTGACACCACAGTCAGATATGCACACTTAATGCTCACATTGTTAAACTTCTCGAGCTCTATATCGCATGTGCTGTGCTTCACACCCTTCTGTACATCTAGAGGTTATGACCTCTAGATTTTTATTTCATGGCATCCTAACGTCTAGCAAACTGTACTACATCAGCCCTGAAATTCTTCGTCCAAAGACCCAGAATTTTATCTAGTCACTCCTAAGTTAGTGACTTCAGAGGCGTTTCCTACGCTCCTTACTGAAACTTGAAGTTGAGAGTCAGATCTCTGCAGCACAGAACACGGCCTATATCCATAGACACGCAAGAGAACAAGAAGTTACTTGATGCTCACCTCTATGTCCCTGAAAGCAGCAATCTGCACATAGCCAGGGCGTCCTCCTTCCGTCAAAAGGAACAAGCGCTTTTGGGTCAGAGCTATTTTTCCAACACCATAGTTAGTTTTAACAGAGCAAGATAACTTGTAGACACACTCATTTTTATCTAGATGCTCTATGACTGTCGGTGGCAGATTCACCTCTTGAGCTTCTGCTTCAGTTTCTTTCCAGTAGTTGTAGAAATCTCTGAATGTTTCAGGATCGATCTGTTTCTGCTGTCCTAAAAAATTTTTAGAACTTATTGAATGTGAGAAACAGTTAGAAAGATTTATAGAGGAAGATAGCTTTAAAAGATGCTAACTTTCTAATTGTGCCTCTAACAGCCTGACGGGTAAGCAAGGTGCCAAAACTACAAAAACCAGGCCTAGCGAACAGTTAAGAGAAAATTCTTCTCATTATGACTTTCCAGTTCTTTATTCTATTGAACGCTACTATATCACCTACTTACCAACCTGGGATAAAAGCTAAAAGTTACAACAGTTAAAGACTTCAGCAACAGGTATTCTCAGTAATCAGTTATTCTAAGTAATCAGTTATTCTAAGAATTCAAGGATTTGGACAGTAGAATCTCAGACGAACACAAATTCTTAAGAGATGTATGCTGCCTCTGGCTTCAGAAAGTCTTGCTATTTTGACCAATGTTTAATCCTTTGTGGCCACAAAAATATAACAATTATCCGAGTAACCAGGCACAGAAAGAGAATTGAATAGTATTTTATAAAAGCACTCGCAAACTATGTTTTTAGAAATTGATCACAAGATTCACATCTCGTTCAGGAGAGAAGGAAGTTCCCTTAAATATAAATGTAACCTCTCCTTTTGCTATGATGACCATCCAAGAGGAATTTAACTGTAATGACTTGAATTCTGGATTTTGTTAGTTTGTTTTTAACCGACTGACACCTTGCCATGTTACCAAGTGGTTTTACAACACAGAGGTATTTTCCATTAGCAACTAGGACAGTCTTGTATTCGCTTTAGTCAATGGAAGCCGAAGCAGAACTGCACACCATCAGATCACAAAACTACCTCACCTACACAACCTGAAAAATTGTAAATTGTGTGCCCAAATGTAAGTAGATTCCTTGTCTTTACTGCAGATGCAAGTATAGACATTCTTATATACACTATTCTTCATAATTATCTGAATTAAATACAATTCTCCATAAAGTTCACCTATTCTGAGTTCTTAGAGACCCAGAAAATGTTGAATAATAATTGCAAAGAAAAAAAACTGGAGACAAAAATTTTATTTTGGTTCGTTAAAAAAAAAAAAAAAAAGGTTTGAAATTGTCGTTGCACCAACATAGATGGTCACTAAAAATGTATCTTGTACTCACCTACTGTTAGGGCATCAAATAACCGATGTATAGTGTCTACATCTTTGACAATCCCAGATTCCTGGATTCGCTTCACAAAATCATCCAGTTGCATGTGTGTTTTCGGCAATTCAAAATTTTTTACATGGTCATCTATTTTCATAACTTCTCTTTGTTTTTCCATCACTCGACTTATCAGCTTCTTCAGCTCAGGCTTGCGGTCTGCTTGAAAACGCTCAGAAGGAGGCATGGTTTCCACTATTTTTCTTACAAGATCAGTAGGGAAAATTCTTAAGTCTGTTTTATCTAGGTTCTGAAAGTCAGAAAGAGCGTTTAGTAGTTTCCCTTGCATCAAGCTAATAAGTCCCCGGAGGTAGAAATACCTTGCCAGCAATGCCGAGTTATCAGGCGGTAAGGTATTTATAGCTTTGCTGAGATGGTTGAAGAAGTCTGTGTAGTAGGAGTGAACGCACTGGAACATCAAAGGAAAGTGAATTTCTGGGATTTTGAACGTGCTGACTGATTTGGAGGGCATTTTCACAGCTAAGAAGAAACAAAGAAAGAAGTACATTAGTTAGTATAAACAGTGAGTAAACGTGCAAGTATCTTCACAACCAGCCATACTACAAACAACAAAAAGGATTCCCATCACAGCAACAAGCTGTACAAAATACACGTGTGATTAGAGTTGCGCTAGGGATGCAAATACATTTCTGTGTCCGTCGTCTTTATTATCAGAATATTCCCTAATCTGATAATATCAATTCTGTGAAGGAAGAAACAAACAAACAGAAAAAAAGCACTCAGTTTCTACAGGACTTGCTCTGTTAAGCAGTAATATGTTTAAAGGCGGTGGAGAACTGGACATAAGGTAAGGACCGAACGTGGTTACTGAGTCAGGAAGCAGTTCGACAATATCAATCCTACTGTGAGCGTTCAGTCTTTTATGGCCCAGCGAAACTTCCAGCAGACTGATTTAATGTGCAAGAAGCAGCACAGACAGACCCCAGCTCAAGACAACCCAGCTCACCATTTCTTTCCAGCATCTGACACTGTTTTCTGTGAAAATTATTCAGTGATGTCACCCACAAAGATAACAGAAAAGACACTGTATTTGTTCAACACGTTCTTCCCTTACCAACGCCTGTTTCTATTCTTCGAAGTGAGGAATTCCTAGTAGGACCCTCTGGCAGCTTGATATCTTGCAGATTAGGCATACTGATTACCATACGCCTGTTGACCACGTGCTGTGGATTAAGTCTTTTAGAAGCCATTTTCCCCATAGTCAGTCTTCTTGGCGTATGAAACAGCAAGTTTAATCTGGGGAAATTAATTTTAAAAACATATAACTAGTTTTAAAATTCTGTTTACAGACATATTAAATTACTAATACATCTATATTTTTTTGTATTATAGTATTAAGTTACAATTCTAGTATCAATTTACAATTTCAAACAGCCATGGCTGGATATGTTCCTATCACCCTTTTACAGTAAGCTTAATAAAACGTCCTATCAATTAGTTATATCTTATGCATAGGTGACCTGATCTCTAAAGATACAGTCAAAAGGAGTTAGATTCAAAACCAGACTAAGAAAAGAGAAAACTTCACCTGTCCTCTTCAGACTGGGTACTCAATTCAAGTCGAGCAAAAGCATCCATCTTTCTGTTCAGACGAGCTTTAAGAAAAGAGTGAAACATGTAGGTCTCCAAAACCTGTGAGACATAAGCTGGTTAATTTTGGATCATTTACAAAATACATTTTTATTAGCATATTTTGCTCATTTTTATTACCTTTACATATGCAAAGTTGAGAATTTCAAATTTAGCAATCACAAAACCAAAAATCATTGAATCATTTAGGTTGGAAAAGACCTTTAAGGTCATCGAGGCCAACTGTTAACCCTGCCAAGTCCACCACCAAACCACGTCCCTCAGCACCACGTCTACACCTCCAGGGAGGATGACTCAACCGCTCCCCTGGGCAGCCTGTTCCAATGTTTGACAACCCTTTCGGTAATTTTTCCAGATGCTCCTCCCAAGACTTGTGCTGTAGAACCTTCACCAGCTTATCAGAAAGCTTCAACAACAGGATATTTAACTCAGTTTCCATTCACTCTCTGTACTTTCATGATATTTGCTTAGCTGCAAACAGTAATCTCAGTATATTTTCAAATAAAAATGAGAAATACTGAGCAAAACACAGAGTTTTAGCTACTGAAGTTTAACAGTATATTTTCTGCCTATATCTAAGTGATGCTAATATTGTCTATGGTTTGCAGTAATCAGCCTTTTTCCTGGTAACCCCCCAAAATTGTTCCCTGTTAAGGTAATTATCATGGTGTCATCCAGAAATAATACCCAAAAGGTCAAATTGCTACTTTTAGGAGAGAAGACACCATAAAAAATGCCAACAGTGAATTAAAGAAAAGTGTAAAGCTACCATGTCCCACCATTTCAAATCAAAATGCGATAAAAGTTGGGTTTGAGACAACACAACGTGGGTATTATATAAATGTTAGTTCTAGCATAGAGCTCTCAGAAAACTGTTCCAGTCAGAAAATCAAATGCAAACTTCATCAGGTGACAATATTGTTATAACCAGGAATCCTTTCTTCATGTTTATACCCCCTCCAGCCTTTACAAACTTGTTAACGCAAAATGAGTTGTAACTTTGAATGCAATTATGAAAAATTACTTTGATTGATGATATATCCCAGAGGCTTGCCTAAAGTATCCGTGTTATTCCTGGACTTAACCACAGGGAAAAAAACAACACAACCGAACCAACCCAAAAAAAACTTCTAATCAGACATCACTATTACTTCTATGATCTTTTTAAAAAGCAAATGAGAAAGAGTCGTTCAGTAATCTAGGTACTCTGAAATTAATATAAACATTTCACCAACAAATAGATCATTCTTATTCAAGATGCCCCTTATCAATTAATTTACAACATGTACTGTAAAACGGCATCTTAAAAAGCATTAAGATTCCTGCTTTTAAGTATTTCTCCAGTAGATGGCACATTTTGCTGGCAATTCTACGTACAGAGGATGACGAGCTGCAGGAACTGAAAGGCTCCTTTCTAATGGTTTTTGGAGTTCTCCTAACCTAATTCTAGTTATTCACTAGTAACTACTCCGTATTGTGTTATCTTCCAAGATTTAATTGAAAGCAAACCTGGTATTTAAGTGATTACTTGGTATTTAGGCAAGTCAACTGCTCAAAGCTCTTCTTAAATCTGCACATCTGAATTTTAAATGAATTTGAAATTTCAATTCAAAAACCCGCCACTATTTTGTTTATAGCATTAGAAACTGCTACTGAAAATATTTTAATTATTTCTATTCATTTGAAATCCCAGACAGAACATTTCCAATTAATTTCTCTCCTGATGATGTAATATCAATAGGTTCTTTTTAATCTTTCCTTTTTTGTTTGTTATGTTTTTAAGAATGCTTGCTGGTGTTGCAAGCTTTATCCAACAAACGTTATTTCCTATTTAGGATTCATCAGTTTGTTATCTTTGAATTTACAGATATTCTGCCAAGTTTGGCAACTACCGCTTAAGTAACGTGAGATACTTTTCTGATCATTTCCTTCACACACTGACATCTCCTTTAAATGGATGTACAGAAGCTTTTCTTATCATATGCTTGAAGTAGGAAAAGAAAAAAACAACCAGGAAACAAAAAAGGTGCTATCAATCAACCACGGCCTGTTCGTGCTAGTGAAGAGGTTTTTTTGCTGGGTATAAAACAATTACTCCAGAGAGGTAACTGCCAAATTCTAGTGGCAAAAGAAACCCCTAACTTTCATATGCACCCACGGAACATAATTAAAAGCAAGTGTAAAATCGCAGATGCGCTTTCTTAAATTCCTTGTTAAACCTTTCTCAGACACACAGGTTTGTTACACAAACTATAGTATCACCAAAAAAAGTAAGATATATCTCAATAGTATTTTACTTTTGAGAAGCTTAAATAACAGCACAACGTGTCTCACAGTTAGTTAGAACAAGAAGCTACTTAATAAAGTATCTGTTGAAAACTGCTAGGTAATATTGCATGAAAGTATGCAACGAACTGAGAAAGATGTCTTGCATCTTCCGAAATTAGGTACTGACAACAGACACTCTCAGTTTAACGTAACAGTCTTCCAAACAATTATTTTTTCATTTAGCTAAGGTAAACTTTTTATTTGGTTAATAATCATGACACTCAAAAAAAAAAAAAAACCCACAAGTGTTTATAACTTTGAATTTTGGGTTGCCATCTCAAGACCGAATTCTCCCAGAACACTACACATCGCTAGACACAAACCCTTAAAACATGAAAATTCTGTTCCTCACATACACAACGGTTTGGTTTCATTCTTTAATGGCAAATATTAATTTAATCACGTGCAAACAGTCTATTGTAAAACAATAGCAAGGATGAAATGCTCACCCTTCCTGCTTCTGGGCAAAGTACCCTAACACTGCAAGATACTCTCGCAGGAACCTGCACACTCTTAATCTTCTGTCCCTGCTCCTTTTCTTCTGTTCCCCCTTCCTTTCTCCTTCCTTCTCACTCAAACCGTCTCCGACCTCCGATGGTTAAGTGGCAGTCCAACATCAAGGGCATGGAGAAGTGCTGTAAATCCTACAGCCTAGTGACCAAGACACCCTCTTTTTAATGAGGAAATTCAACCCATTTCCTCAGGATATACAAAGCCATTACAGAAAAGGCAGACTGATGTGCCAGTACTGACTGATGTGCCGGTATTGTCCATGCTCCAGAGGAAAACAGATCTGCATCCTTCATAAAAACCTGGTTCACTGGGTGAAACCTGAGTCACTGTGGAGCTTCAGCAGATCCAGCTGATGCTACCAGAGGAATCAAGCTGATCAGGGCAGGTGCAAAAGCGACTCAGGGCTTGTACGGAAAAACTCCACACTCCTACAGGGTTTCAAACTCAGGTAAGTGTTTAATAAGCTGAGTTAGCAGGAGAGCTATGAAAAACTAAGTGGGAGTTTCAGGTTGTCCTTTAGCCTCCAGCACTATCGGGCCTGGCCTGAGGCTAGGCACTATTTGAATATTTCTTCATGGGCTTCACCAGCACAGCAAAGTAAGTTAGGGTTATACTACCTGGTAAAGCAGATGGAAGATAAAAATCAACCTACATCACACACACCCTGTCACACTGCGGGCCCTAGGGACACACCAGTGACACTCATGAGCTCAGAGTCAGCAGCATGTGGTGGCCTGGAGCCAAGCAGGCATCCTCTACTCCATGGCCTGTCACTCAGGCTGCGGATAAAACAGGTACTTCGATTCGTGTCATTTCAGCTCCCTTCTGCTGCGCTCACAGGCTTGCTTGAGAACTCATGTCTACGGATGGGCTTCGGTCCAGACAGTTTGGACAGGTGCCTGCGCTTAAAATGCAGTTTAGATGTAGCTTTACTGACCATCTGCCATAGGATAATCTCACCCCCAAGGAATTACTTTTAATTTGCTCTGGAATTACATAGTACCCTGCTCTCAAAAATTCTGCCTACTATTTTATCTGTTTATAGTAAATGAAATATATTTGGTAAAGCATTCTGTGAAAGTTGGTGGTTCAACACCACCACACAGGCCAAACTGTGACCGTTCTATTAATTTTTAGCATTAATCCTAAAATACAGATTAATAACTGAGAATCACAACATATTTAACACTGAATTTACCTTTTTGTAAAATGGCTGGTCTCCGATCGCCCTTGTTTTCAGAAATTCTTCACTGTTAAACACTCTATGTTCATAATTTAGATGGTCTTTTACCTCCCTGGAGACAAAAATAAATAAATAGATAAGAATGCTTGGAGATTTGTAAACAAGTTGCAGTTTTGCCGTAGCAGCAGCACACTGGTACTACCAGAAATATGCTGTAGTATCAGAAGACAAACTCAGTTTTAATGAACAAGTCTGAGTTACTGAATCACAGAAAAAGAATGCGAAGTCTTACATGGAGTAAGACAGACTACCTGCTGCCGCTGCCATTTCAAATCAGCAATTTCCCTTAAGAGTCTGTGGGCTCAATTTTAGTAACCCAGAGAGGAGATTCTATTTATTTATAAAGTCATGACTTTGGCTCCAATCCTGGAATTACATTTACATACACAGTTCCTGAATCACACACCCACACCGAGCGCTAAAAAGACAAGCGGGCCTATCCACACCGGCAAGTTGAAAGATGTGATCTGACCTCACGCTCACACTGAAATATAGATTACATATTTTTTTGCTGTGTTCTCAAACTCTGCTTATAAAGCCAGCAATAACTGGAAATTGTGTTAAACTAAAGAGGCAACTATTGAAATAAAAGAGCAAGACAGATGGAGAACTGAAGTATATTTCAGTATATGCAGGGTCAGAGCAGGCAACAGAAGCTCTATATTATCTCTGGAAAAAACAGATGTCAATAGTACTTCTGTGCCATAAAGTTGAGGCAGAAAAAGTTGCTTCGAGGGCAGAAAGTGTGAGTTTTTCAGAAAAAAGCTGTTCTCTGAACTGAAGTCTGCAAGTAAGAAATTTTAAGTTATTTAAGCTAGATATGCGCAAGTAGCTAAAATCAGGGCTGCTTTTAATATTAAATCTTAATCCATCTACTCACGCTGGAGATTGAGGAATAAGAAATTCCCATGAAAGAAGAAAATAAGTTGGTAAGCTAAAATTTGAGTATAAGCACAAAAGGGGAATCTCGTACCCATGCAAAGATCTGACAGGTCTACACATCCCTTGTCTTTCACAGATCAGTGATAAAAGCCCATTAACAGTTTATCAAGCCATATGGGTTCAGAAAAAAAAAAAAAGATGGTTAGTAAAAGTAGACAGTTCTATATAATTCTACATAATTTAGCATTCTTTGCTTTAAACATGGAAGCTCCGTGCACACAAAAATACTGCAGTGCTTCGCTGAAGACAGTATTAACCGGCAGCAGAATTGCATGAAAGATTTACTTCCCTTCACTCCTGGACGCTGGTAGAAGACAGCATTAGAAGACAGAAGAAACAAGGCTGAAAAAAAGAACAAAGAAAGAAAGTTTGAAGGAAAGGAGAAAGAAGGCAAGAGAAGAATCAACGCCTTTGAAGGACTTCTTATCTCACAAAGCATCTGTTCATTTTTTGTAGCCAAGTGTTTAGTGCGTTAAAGATTTCAAGCTGTTAGCAGCAAAATGCATTTCTCCTCATCTTTATCTGGAACATAGTGTTGCCAAACACTGAAAACCACCAAATCCCACAGTGGTAGCATATCAGGTTGTAAATGCATTTCATTTTCCGTATCCAGCTGTGCTAGCTGTACAGTCTGTTCTGTCCTCCATACCCAGCCTCTGGAGGGCCCAGCCACTTGTATGAACACTCCCTAAACTGATCCAAAACCAGCAAGAGACACCTGGTATTTGGATTATAGAAATTAACCCAGCACCTGCCGACTGAAAGCATAAGGGAGCATTCATGGGAGCAATTTGGTAGCTAATCCAAAGCAAGCACCATCTCCAGCAGGAGGCAGCAAGGAATAGCTGGGGATGGTTATCTGCACAGCTACTTGCAGCCCTCTGTCCAGATAATCAGATCTTTTAGAAATACCAGGTAGGCAGTTTCATTTTCATGGTCAAATATGTTAGTAACTATGTATATGCAAACCAGCCATCCATTTGCTGTGCTTTTTTGGATGGACCACCCACCACACTTCCACTCCCTCCCCCAATACAAGCAAGTAATAGCAGGATTCACAACTGGTACCCAAACTGGTAAAATAAAGCAAGGTGGATATCAACACAACAGATTAGATTAAGAACAAGAAAAATGAGCATTGCTGGACCTTTTTCTAGAGGGGAAAAAGAAAACCCAAAACCTACTCCAAAAACTCCAAACTTACTCATTACTAAAATGTCAGTCCCAACCACACCCATCATTTCTTGTGCTGTCACTCCATCCTTGAGCTTAACCAGCTCCTCTCCCTTCTTCATTCTCACGTGGCTGTGATCTCCAGATCTCTCACCCATTCTCAGCATTTGTTCCGTTGGCCAAAACACACCCAGGTGTTATGAATCATACAATCATAGAACGTTTTGGGTTGGAAGGGACCTGAAAGATCATTCAGTTCCACGCCCCTGCCCTGGGCAGGGACACCTCCCACCAGACCAGGCTGCTCAAAATCCCATCCAGCCTGGCCTTGAACCCCTCCAGGGATGGGGCAGCCACAGCTTCTCTGGGCAACCTGTTCCTGTGTCTCACCACCCTCACAGTAAAGAATTTCTTCCTAATAACTAATCTAAATCTCCCCTCTCTCAGTTTGAAATCATTACACCTTGTCCTATCATTACACTCCCTGATCAAGAGTCCCTCTCCATCTCTCCTGTAGCCCCCTTTAGGGACTGGAAGGCTGCTATAAGGTCTCCCTGGAGCCTTCTCTTTTCCAGGCTGAACCTAACTCTCTCAGCCTGTATAGCAGAGGTGCTTCAGTCCTTGGATCTTCTACATGACCCTGAACTCCTGATACGGCTCTCAGCTGTTCTACCTTGTCCCAGTTTGAATTCATTCTCCTCTAACAAGAGTGACCAGGACTGTGTCCAGTTACAAATTAATATCCCTACTGGGCCTTAAGCTTTTCCTAATTACGAAATATGGGGGCTGCACTCCTCTTCCTGGAATCTTCGTACAAGAGACATACAATTTCAAAATTAGAATAGCTTTATCTAAGATGTCCTAGCAATGCATATGTACCTGAATACATTAATTATTGATATTCCAGCAGGCTAGCAGGACCTCCTTCTCATATTCCCCTCATAAAACTTAAGAGATTTACAAAATATCTACAAAGTAAGACAAAATAAGAGTATTTTCAATGACAGTGGAAGTATCTTAACCAGTACCATATGCTCTTATCATAAAAAATACTATATCCACTCACCTAAAGATATTAACAATTAACTGCAAAGTCATTTGCTGGACTTCCATATTCAGTTTCTGTTGCCAAGCCCTTCTACGCATTTGGAGTTCACCAAGATCCGTGCTGGCTCGGAGATGGCAGAGCTCTAGATCATAATGCAGCTGAAGACCCTCCACTCTACACAGAGAAGAAAGTTATCAAGTTACATCCTCACCAACAATTCTTTTCATCCCTTTTAAAGAAAACGTCATTTAGGCCTCACACATCTTTCAGCTAGAGAAAGTGCAAGATTGATTTGCAAGTGTTGACAAGCTAACAAGATTCCTGGAAGTCCTACCAGTGCATGTAAATCACAGTGCACTCAGTCTTCTGTGTAAAGAACAGTAAAGTTCAGAGAATAATCAGCAATTAAAAAGAAGCAAGCAATGTTTCTTTGATGTAACCAAACAAGGTTATTTTGACTGCTTAAAGTTCCCTGTATATAAATTAATTGACATTTTCAATTTGCCCTTAGAAACTACAGTGGTTTCTATAAGAATGAAATCATATAACAAATAATATAAAATAAAAAACTGAGAGAGAGGGTCAAGCATGATTTATGCGCTATGATAAACACAACTTCAACATCTTTTCACCTTTTTATGAAAGTTTCTGCTGCATGTGCTGGAACATCTGGAATTTCAGTTTCCTCTTCAGTCATTTTTGAATGTGTAATATCTCCATTATCAATATTAATAAGTATTAAGTCTTCAGTTTCCTTTTAATTAAAAAAAAATAGGACTGTAAATATACTTACATTGTAAAAACATTTACTTCTTCTTTATATAGTTCTCAGACAATTAATTATTTCAGCAAGAAGATAAACCAGAAAACCTTCCAACTAGAAGATGATATGGATAAGTGAACAATTACTTTCAAGAAAAATAAATTCCATTAAACTAATAGATATTAATCTCCATATACAAACATTTGGTAACCTAATACGCTCTTCATACAGTACTAAATTAATATTGGATCTCTAAGCTTATCCTTTAAAAGGTATAAATAAGAAGATATGGGCAAAACCATACATAGGCAAAGAAGCTCCCTAAAAGCTCATCTACAGCATTTACTCCTGTACTTACGCTGTGCGGTGACTGGGATAGGGGGTGGTTATGTTTTAGAGTCTCAAACACATGCTAATGGACAAAATGTCACATGGAGGTAAAGCCCATGCTGATCTCTCAGTTTGCAACATTAATAACCATAAAGATCAGACTGTAGCAAAGTATACATAAACAAACATAAAATCTTTCAAATTATATCTGTGTTATCTAATCTGTACTTATATCTGATAGTGGCATCCGCTTACTGCTAACTAAAAAAAAAATTAAAATTTAAATGGTCTATTTCATCTTAATTTTCTGCTCATTTTGGACTTGACTAGATGAACCTGTTTCACTTTGTCTTATAATGAGATGCATTAGTCTAATATAAATGTACACTATTTTTCTGTGTTTGGTTTCAAATACTCACAGAAAACCTATGAAACACCCTCAAAAAAGTATATTCACACGACACTTAACCCTACCACAGGGAACAGCAGCATCATTAGAGTCTTTTCAAATGTATACTCAGTTCTTAACCCAGATGCTCATTTCTTAACCCAGATGCCTGGAAAAGGCACCTAATTCATCCCACACAACGCTGAAGATAAAATAACCTCACCAATCTGAAGGGAAACTATTTGTACTATACAAATGACATCTAAGTAGAATTTTCCCCCAAATGAAACGTGAACTCACAAAAAAATCATGCTATTATACTGCAAAGAAAAGAAAGGTAAAGGATAAAACACTAATCTTTTTCCAGGAAGACAGCGGCCCCATCAATATGGTTGCATTACTTTTCATTTCTGCGCTTCTCTCACACTTAAATAACAAAAGCAAGTTTCTAGATGCATCTGAAAGAAGTAAGAGGACAAATGCACTGAAAGTGAACAGCAAAAGTGGTAACAGTCTAAACCATACCGTGCTAACTTCATCAAAATGATCGATATGACAACCCATAAGAAAAGATGTTGGTGCCATTACAAAATCCAGCATTTGACGAGACAGAATAGGCACAAAAGTGTGTTGCCACTGAAGAGGATGAAGGTACAACATAAAGCATTCAGCAACAAGTGTCAGCAGGGCCCAATCAGAAGAGAAGAAAACTATTCTCTGCTCAGTCAAAATGCAGGTCATAATCTGGAAAAAAACCCAAAATGTTAAATGTTTATGAAGAGTTATATCCAGAACATTAGATGTGCACAAATATTTAATCCACGTTCAAAACTCAGCCTCACAAGTTCTTTTTTCTAATAGCTACCTTACACATTCATAAATTGAAATAATGCCCACTTGAGGATCCTTACAAAACTAAGAGAGCAGAAAAAGAGAGACAATTTAAGTGGCAGTGGAAGTCAATGAGAGTTTTGCCACCAGTGTCAACAAGGCTAGAATTTAGCTGGAATTACTGAGACCTGTCGCCTTTCTTTCAAGGTATTAGACTGTAAAATGCCTGTAAAAAGTACCCAGATGAAGAATATAAGCAAATCTGTCTTTGATGATGAACACAAAGACTATCTAGGTTTTAGACATCTCAGTCAAACATCTATTCTAGACTCTAGCTAGTCACATCCCTTTTAGTGCCGCTGAAGAGCAGTGGTTTCACAATTCAGGAAGCTAAGTGGAGATGTCCACCCATTTCCACCGATTGAGAGGGACCCCATGGCATCTAAGCACCAAACTCAGATGCCGCAAGTTAGGTAGGATGAATTCAAGCCAAGAAGACTAACGCCGTAAGTGGGACATCTCGCAGAGGTGCTAGCACGTAAAACTCCATTCTCAAGACGCACCAGTTGCAGGGGACCACTTTGGGATTTGAGATAATTTTGTTCATAATGTGCACGTGTGGGCAAAAGCCCCCATGGGTGGAAGAATAGGCATAGCCAAAAACATAAACCAGTAAGTATTGCCTACTTTCAGGACTGAGGAGGCTGACAAGCACTTCTGGAAGGAGGCCTCCAATCTGCTCTTTTTAGAGGACGAGGCACCAATAATACTGACGACCTTGAGCAAGGTCATTTCACTTCAGTAATTTAACTTCACAAGAGGCCTTTAAATTCAGGGAGCTGAATCAGGAAACCTACAAAGGATGCTCCAAATCAAAATTATCATACAATTCTATGAAGTGCTGAGAAAATTCTTTGCAAACAGTTTTTTGTATTTTCTCGTTTATCTACATCACTTACACTTTATGAGTGCCAACTGTTACCAATCCATCCTACAGGTCCCTTCCTTATACATGGAAAAGGTTCTTAAGAATCTTGTAAAAATGCATGTAATGCAGATTCAAAATAAAATCTGTCATTCGGCTTGGGCATTTATATTTTAAAATGCTTAAGAAATTTAGCACCTATTGCTAAATGACAGGTGAAATGAATCCAATATGCCTTAGTCTAATCTAGTATATAAATAACAAAGCATCTTTGTGGAAAGTGTATTGTATTGTGCCATACCTCTAATACGCAGAACTAACACTGTTCCAAATTCCTGTGTTTGTAATGGTTTTTGGGTGACTAAACATCCTGAATTGTTCTAAACCACAAACTAGCAGTACTATCAATCTTTAATGCATTTTAAAGTATTGATTAGTTTTACCTGCAGCACCTGCTCCGGCTTGAAACACAGCAATGGCAGGTGAAGATCCAAGTCAATAATTGGACTGTCTGGATCCTCTCGTGAAGGAATTATTATTTGAAGTGGTTTCATGTTAAATACCTGTAATAACAGATGTTTTCCATTTACTTCCTAATGAAAATGTTCCCACAACACAGTTATTTCGGGATTTTAGTTCCAACTACAAAATATGAACATTAATTGAGAGCAAGAAGACAGATATTTGCATACTGCAGAAAACTGAAATAGAAAGATAGGAAAATATTAAAAGCTATAATAACTAGCTTGAAAGCTTAACATAGACTTTGTCTCCTTTCATTTTCATGGGTTGTTTGGACAAAATGTTTTTAAAAAATATATTCTTTTAACAGAATTAAACTTGCATACAGTCTGGAAGGGGCTCTAAGGTCTCCCCAGGGCCTTTTCTTCTCCAGGCTGAACAACCCCAACTCTCTCAGTCTGTCCTCATAGCAGAGGAGCTCCAGCCCTTTGATCACCTTTGTGGCCTCCTCTGGACCAGCTCCATCACACAATCAAGATGATAGTCATGAGCATCTACATCAGGCAGCGTGTGTCAGTATCAGACATGAGAGAGGGAACTCCCACACTTTGGTTGAATGATAGTTAACATCTGTGTTTTCAATGAGATGGCGATGGCGCACTGTTCGGGTGAAAGGCAAGCTTCCATTCTTGGAGAGAAGTTACAGGCTGGAGCTTCCAACTGCTTCTAGTGGAGCTTATGTGGGCTGCCCCTCCTTGGAACCAAAAGATACATCATGCTGTCCCCAGACCTACTCAGGCATCATCTCAGTCAGTAAACAGTTGGCATGAGCCAAATCGTTCCTAGAAGAGTATTAAAAATTAAAGAACATGACCAACTGGTATGCCAGTGCTCAAGCCTCCACCTTGGTCACACCATTATTTCATGTACTAATAAAGCACAGCCTTATTTTCATAGTACAGGTATTGACATCAGTTTTATATCAGCAAGTAAAATCTCTGACCTGACAGTGAAGAGAGAACAACATCTCAGTGCTTTGTAAAAGATAATATAATTATGAAATTCAGCATCACTAATTACCAAGTGGAGTGGTCCTGGTGGCGGGCTGGGTATTAAGAATAATTTTGCTGCAAATTCTTTTATGTGCTCTTCAACATCTAAATCCTTGAAAGGTCGCAGTTGCACTAGTAAGCTGCAATTAAATTGCAGAAAATTACTTATAAATAGTAATATGCAAAAAGAAAAAAAAAAAAGCCTTTTTGCTGCTAACTTAGAACTAAAAAAAAAAAATAAAAATCAAGAGCAATGAAGCTACGATTCCAGATAATTCATTTCTAATTTATTAAATACTTCAGCAGTTCCACTTCATTTTAATGATGCTGCTGTGTCAGAAGCAGGTTTTTTTACTTCCACACATAACATACTACTGCATCGTACATATCAGAGAATGCAGATGGTGCTCTGGGTCTCATGATGGCAAAGAAAACTTAGAAGTGAGAAACAGCTAAGGGAAGTGTCTCATAGAGATTGCTTGAGGAACAAAGCACCCACAGCTGCAATATGGTGCTGTAGTGTTTCTCCCATCCCAAGCATCAGACATCAGCTCTGGGATGGAAATCAGAGGAAAAGAGGTTTAGACACGGGCTTAACTGTAGAGGAATGTGAAGCAAGAGTCATATTTAGGGTAGAGCCTAGGCGCTTGCATGAACACTGCTCTTTGCTATCGTTCCTACCCATACAAAGAACAAATACAGCTGTGCAAATCTATCAAATGTTTCTATTTTAGAACTGTATCACCCTAGCTGTGTCAAAGGTCATGTGTTTTACATTATATGCCAGATCAATTCATGAACATTTAAACATAGACACTATTAAGACTGCAAACGATTAACACCAACAGCATCTTTGAAATTTAACAATTAAGAAGTTACATATTTGTAGACAGAAAGAGCATATTGTTCAATACAAGATTCACATGCATGCTTATAGTAAAAAAAAAACACCCAAACTTTTACAAAATCAGAAATTTAAGCCCACAAATCTGTACATACAGAAAGTAGGAACTTAATATGGTTCTATTCTCCTCTGAGGTTTTATTTCAGTTTGCAGTTTCCTGCAGAAGAATATTTGCTCTTCAGGAAGTGGTCTAGAAAGCACTGAATAGTTCAAGAGATTATATTAGAGTCCAGGACAGCGTATTTGTGTATAGCATTTGGATTCCAGAATAAAAATATTCTGTCATGTATTACTGACCTTTATTTGGATTAATGAGATGTTTACGTTCACTAAATTCCCATTTGGAAACTGCCCTGGGCCGAGTACTAGCCAGTTACTTATAGCCCCCAAAAGCCCAAGAGCTACTCAAGGGTACAGAGGAGGCAGGGGGAGAGGAATTTAAGAATTACCAAAAAAATCCAGGCAGTAGAGTCATCATTTTAAGCAAATACGCTGTTCACACTTAGTAACACCTTAAATGTGACCTAATAGCACAGGTAGACCTACTTTTCTTTTTNCCCGTATCAACATGTACAGTAAATGTTAGAAGAGAAAGAACCAGACCCTTATGCTGGAAAAGCAGCAGATGTACAGAATGGACCGTAACAGCTCCCTAATCAGTAGACTGTGCCGATTAATGCAATGTAATAGCAGCTGACAGCTCTGCACTGCAAACTTCTGCTGAAGTAAATGAAGTCATCTCTGAAACATTAGAGCGGAGAGCTAAGGAGTTTGTGAACCTTCCATTACCTCTATTAACTGTCCACAGACAGATGTTTCAGAAAGCAAGCACATCTAAGAACAGATCCTTTGTACTGCCTCGGTGCTGTGAGCTATTTGCACACTTCCACCTTTTCTCAAGGCAGCTGAAAGGACTAATATACGGGTTGGCAGATTTACTGTTTGAATGGAGCCCATTCATCCATCCAAGGCGGGAGCTCTTCCAGAAGGAGATTACTGCCAGGAATATTTCACTTTTCATGTAGTGTAACAGATTGAGGTAAAACTACCTGTGCAAAGTGCCAAAACCTCTCAATTTGAAACTGAACCTTTTCAAATAATGATGTAGAATAATCCAACAGCCACAGTCTTGGACAACAGTCTAGATGCACATCTGCTTGCTTTGGAGAGAGGCAGACACACGCCATTCAAATTGTTCCAGATGTGGAAGCACTGCATGCTAGCAATATGCAAATCAGTTATAAAATTAATTGCAGAGAATATGAAGACCTTTTTTACTATGATGAAAGTCTGCAAGTTCCCCTTGCGGTTCAAAGCACCTCCATGAATTTAGAGTTTGAGATTGCCTTTGTATCTCAGTTTGGTCTCAGTTTTCAGTTGTGATTCCTACTGTACTCTGCCATTTGAAAAAGTTTAGGAACTCGGGTTTTATCTGGGAACACTTATGACAAGGAAACACCTCTGAGGACTGTTCTGAATAAAAACAGGTACCACCTCACCTATAAGCAATCCTGTGCACTGCAGGTCCTGGAGAAAATAAGCTATGCACAGCAGAATTCTGGAGGAAAATTAAATCTTTTGCTGGAAAAAGGTCCCATATTGAAGTAGAACCCCTTCTTCAAGGCCTTCCTTAGCAATAACAAATAGCATTTCTCCACTAATTCTCATGAGGAAAGAGCTACACACTAGTAATAGGTGCTTTGAGGTCGACCAGCAAGTGTTTTCGAATCCACAGACTGGCAGAATGATTAATCAGTTGAAGCATCCTGCAGAACACCACTGAAACATACCAAGGATAAGTGCACTGTTGAACGTGTTATTATTTGGTAAGTATAGGAGGCACTACTACTTGAGTACACTCAGTCAACGAAAAGATTTCATTAGATTTTTAACCCATTGGCCACCCAATTACAGGTAAGACACACAAAATGACAGTAAGTCCCTTTCTCATTTACAAGAAAACAATGTCAATGTTTTGTAATGTTGCAAAAAGCTGAAATATCCCCAGCTGTACAGGACACTACACTCAAAATACATCATTGCTGTAATTGCTTATATTCCATTTAGAATAGCCACACATTCCAGCAGCTGTACCATGCCATATGTAAAAATTTCAGTAACGCAAGCAAAATAAGGAAAAACAGTATCTCTCCACCCTCACTTTCCTCCCAATCAAATCTACATTAGCACAGTAAAATGCCTTTTCTAAAAAACAAAACCAAAAAACCATGGAAGGGCAGGCGTTCTGAAATTATCTGTCAAATAGTACCAAGGAAAATGTGGTAATTATGAGATTTTTAAAGAAAAAATCCAGAACAAAATATAATGGAAACTTAAGAGAGTTTCCATTACAGTGGGAAACGCCAGCACCAAGTGCCGCTTCGTCACTTGCATTCCCCCCTCTCCTGCCAGTTGCACACACTTGCATCTTACATCCAGATGCAGCAGCAGAAAGGAGAGAGAAGGGCTGTGCAACTCTGTGACAAACTCCCCTGTTAAATGACCAGGACAACACACAGTGCTAACGTGGAAGGCTGTTGTCCTGTTCAACTGGCCTATAATTATTCGCATATTCACAAAACACTTAAAGCTTAGATGGCAGGTCACTGATAAATCTGAACTCCCCTTAGAAACCAGTACAGACTCAGCTTAAATGGGAAAGCCATGCATAATAGTTAGTTTGGATGTTAATGCTTTAAATAGGTGCAAAAACCTACTATATATGATCAAGGCAGAGATGTTTAATTATAATGTTTAAAATACTCACACAGAGGCAGAAGCTTGCACCTCTAGAGTTAACTCCACCTGGTGCCTGTCTGCTCTAAACAAATATGAGACCTGAAACATTTCTGTAGCCTCTGGAATTTTCCATGGTCTTCCTGAACATTTTCCCATTTCTCCCTTAATGAGCTCTTTAAAAATCTGTTCACAATTTGACTGCATCTCACAGCCCAGAGAAGTCTCACTTCAGAAAGGAAATTACTCATTTATGAATATACTATATAAACCACTGATGAACACTATAACTGAAAAGCTGAGTCTATGCTATTTGCCACCCAGTGGAAAGCTAGTGTGTAGGGAGCCCTCGAACAGGCTGAGTTCACAGTATAAAAGAAGCATGAATCCTGTTACAAAGACTGGATATAAATAGTAGAGCACCATGGTTCAGGTATACAGCTCTAAGTGTTACATAGGCAGATCAGAGCCTACTTGAGATTTGAGACTATAAAAAGGCAGCAATGAATCAGCTCCTGCAATACCAACGGCTGATCTAATTGACCTAAACATAGAGAGTGGAAAAAGTGATCTGGGCATGAAAGGAGAGAGGGAAACAAACATTTCCTTTTTATTTTACTGATCATCTTGATTTCCCACTGACTTGTGAATACTTAGTTTCCATCATGTTGAAGTCCCTTGTTCACATTAAACCCCTTTACGAATGTTTTGAAAATGACAGAGCGTTAGCTTACACTTAAGGGCTGCCAGAGTGATTAATTTCTGGTATCACAGCTTTTTTGGAGGCAACATCTGATCTGGCCAGGAGGAAGGCACTGCTTTGTTCCTCCAAGGCTCTCTTCATCTAAACTGGGGAAGCCAGTCAGTGCTCCAACCAGATCCAAGCCCACAGCACTGGGAAGAAGAGGTGCACGGGGTGGGGAAATGAGTGCTCAGATCTCACCCTGGTATGGCGTCAGGTTAGGGGCTAGCGATGCGCCTCAGCTAGTAGCCAGGAAGAATACCCTTGCTTGCCCGTCTGCTCAGTTTACTGACTGCCGGAAGAACAAACTGGAAGACTCAAGCTCCAACCTAAAAACCTAACATCTTTCAACTTACGTATAAGAAACAAATACCTGCAAAAGGGAAACACCCAACTGCAAATTTTACTCTAGAAATTGACTGGGAAAAAAAAACAACCCTCTTCTGTCTTTGGACTACAGATCTGCAAGTAAAGATGACCCAGTAATGTCCAACGTGCAGATGCAGGCCCCCTGATGCAAGGAGTTTTTAATCCATGTCCAAATAAAAGCACATAGATTTTAACAATTTAACAATAAAGCTACACATCACCTCAAAATAAGTTAAATTACTAAATAACAAGACAGACCCATCTGTCTTTTAACTCATCTACACTGCAAAGTATTTGAGCATTTCTAACCAATGAAGTACTCTGTATCCTAAAATATTCTCTCCTAGTTCTACGACAGCCAAGTAACCACTGTACTCCCTCAAGCGACTCGGATTATTTAGTTAAATAATAAAGTGTCATTAACTGCTCATTAATACATACATTCATGTTCTTACGACATTTATTTGGTGCATTATAAAGAGGGTTTTGCGCTTTCAAAGTGACTTTCATCAGCATAGCAAAATTTTAGTTAATCCTCTTCCAAAAAAACCCAGTCTCTGAGAAATCTGTTCCCTGCAAATCAGTATTTTCTAGGCTTACCAAAAACCTCAAAGAAAATGAAGACAACATCATAACTAATTTTCTTGGTATTTAGAACTCACGCTTACTGTCCTGGTAACATTCACATTACATTTCTTCTTCCCCTCTCTCACACATCTCTCTCTAGCATAACTTAAAACTAACGCCTGTTTTTAGCATTATGCAGCTATCCTGATCACATCATGCTAATTCATTTACTAAAACCTGCACAGTTATTTCCAGGAGAAACAAAGAGGATAGCAATTCTTACCAAGAGAGACAATCCTTGAGGGCATTAAAATATGGGTATCTGGATATAACACAGATAGCTAATGGTACAAAACAGATAGGCATCTTCCCAGTTTGCGCAGATTCCCGATGTGCCTGCCCATTTGAGGAAATACAGCCATCCTGCAAGAAAACTACAGATTAATGTGTTTATGTTAATCATGAATTTATGGCTGATATTTTCTTTAGAACCCTAGAGATATGATACCCAATTCCCTCTAAATTTCAAGGGGACTTGGATGTCTATCTCCCTTAAGATCTTCAGAAAAATGTCAGCCAACGAGACCTGGACATTTCAGAGCAAAAAATATTTAGAAAGAACAGAGGGCACAATCTTCACCAAAAAAAATGTCCAAGGGACAAAGTCTGGTCCTAAATATTCAAAATTCCTAATTGAAATCTGTAACAGTTTATCCTAATGCAATGCTGTTCCAGTGTATTTAATTTACGATGGCAATACAAAGTACGATTTATTCTGTATTCCTACTAACGTTAAAATATACCCATTAGCTAATTTTATAAATTAAAGCGGACATTATTCTCAGAGTGTTTTGGTTTATTTTGTATCTTTTAATATGTTTTAATATAAGCATGAGTTTAATAACATACTTGAATAGGCTGGTAGTATTGTGCAACAACACCGTACGTTCTGTTACCGCAGACGTCTGTGAAGACCAGGAAATGAATGTGGTCATCTTTTGATTCAGAGGTTATATAAAGTCCTCCTGAAATGAAGGCAGAAACCAATTTTGTTAACTACTTAATTAACTACATCTGCCTGAAAAGGGATTCATGACAAATACTGCACATTTACACTTAATTTCAAGAGAAACATCTCATTTTAAGAGATTAAAATGCACATATGCAGTCCATTTGATCTAAGGGTTATTACAAAGGCTTCAGCTGGAAATTACTGAAGAAGAAAAAATACTATATAATGATTCTGCATTTTAAGTAGCAAAATACAATAGTTGGGGTTTGTTCACTATTTTTTTTTTCCCTTCAAGATATTTATAAGGTCTGTAACAGTGACATGTTTATTAAAATTACTGCAATTAAACCTGGAGGAAACAGATTTTGAAACTTCAGATATATCTTAATACCAAATAAAAAGTGAAAGAGTACTCAGTCATTTCTGGCTGGGGAAATAATTTGAAAAGTGTGTGTGCGTGTGCACTTCACTCAAACCAAGATTTACCAATAAGAGCTGAACTGACTTTCAGCTTCCCTCTCTTGCAGGTGTTGCAGCTACTGTTGCTAATAGATCTGTTTCACACAAGCTAGCCATACAGAGCATGGGCACCCCGTTCAAGTAACAGCTACTTTCATCACCGACCTGCTCACAAACAGACACTTTTTTATACTGTGAAATACAAAGAGATAAAGAAGATGATCATAAAAAAAAGTTAGCTGTTGGTCAATAAATATATATTAAAATAGTTCTCATTAAGAAGCATGAATCCCACCGTACCTGGGAAGCATAGCTGTGGCAAACCTATCAGGTCAATGTCCTTTGGAACTGTAATATCTTCAGTGTCCGGTGATTTCTGCTCCCCATTGAGACTCTTGACATTTTCAATCTTTGGCCTCTCTTTTTTCTTTCGGAAAGACCGACGTTTACTTTTATTCAAGTTATTACCAGCATTAATCACCTGAGTATCATCTCTGCTGATAAACGGAGGCACAAATACAGAAAGAACTTCTGGATCAAGGGGAGGAAGACTTTTGGGTTTTCTTTGAGTACCCTACAAAAAGAAAAGAAAAAAGAATACAACCAACCACTAAGTTGTCACTCATCCTGATAGTTTTTTTAAAAAACATTTTTATCCCTGTTTTCTCTCTATTCCTAAAACTGTGGGTTAAGAATACTTTTTTTTTTCTTTCTAAATAACTGATTTTTCCTTCTAATTTTTTGCTTTACATATGTCAATGCAAGGGGAATAGTCTGGGCATTTTCAGCAAGCAAAGAATCATTCTTCATCATTCAAAATGTATATCAATATTATGCCTTTGGCATAAGAAAAATAACTAATATCAAATACAACATTTCCTCCTTTGAAGTGTTAGGATATACTTAAGCTATACTTAACACTGGTAGTAAGAGAAACCAGGCAACAAAGAAATGAAAACAAGGAAAAACAGCTGAAATCCCTAGATAAGCCTTTGTTCAGCTTTAGGAAAAGCTACATTTTAGCTCAGAATAACCTCAACAGGAAAAAAAAAAAGCCCAAACTCCCCTCCCCCTAAAAAATCACACAAGCTCTTACAAGACAACTTTCAACTTTATAAGGCAGTTAAGAAAGTTCAATTAAAACCAACAATCACTGTTACAATAAACACAATTTAAAGACACTGTAAAACATGAAACCCTGAAAGTGTCTCCATATACTGATGACTAAGTGGAACAGGCATCCCAAGAGCATGTATGAAATTACAACATTTCTCAGCAAGCAGCTTTGTAAAGTACTACTGCGCTGAAAGCTCTTGCTGCCTTGCTATGAAAATCCTGTGGAGGAAGTGATAAGAGATTTCCTTGTACTTGGGAGCACTTTTTGTATTCTTTACCATATAGTAGAGACAAGAAGCTGCGTTTTCAATTACTTCACTGCAATTTTGACTCTTCCTGAAAGGTCAAAACAGCAAGTAAAAGCTTTGTTTAGTCAAAGGATATTTGGAAACAGGAAAGGCGAGCCTCATTGTGGCTAAAAAGCTGTTTCATTTTCAACTTTTTGCTAACTGATTCAAAGATAGATAAAGCATACTCGCTGCTTTTACCTTCAGACATGATGCATCGGTATTAGTCTTATTTAAGATATTCTTTGAGAATCAGCGCTGGCCTCTTCCCTACTTTTTAAAATAGCTAGAACATACGAAGCTCTATTGTTTCAGTAAAGCCAATCTTCCACTGTCCAAGTTTTGGAACAGAAAGTCTCATCTTATTTGTCCCAGTAGATGAGTCCACCAATAGTTTTCTTCACATTTGAGCATCGTAGGAAAAATGAGAAGGAATACTTACCTTCATGATACATTAGTTACTGTATCTTAAGCTTCACCATATTCTATAATAGGATACTTGAAAGAAAATACTTCAATAAAAATAAGATGTGGAAAAACGAACACACAGTCTGAACCAGAAAGAAATCAAGAGTGTAAAAGATTAAAATTCAGATAAGTATCCACTGGGATATTCAAAAGACAGCAGTGACTTTAAAAAGCATGTTACAAATTGGGGTACTGAGTGCCATATCCTGCCATGCTAAAACTTCAAGTGTCATTCTTAGCTGGCAGCTGACACCCATTTGAAGTGAAGAAACTGTAAATGCAAATAAATCCAACATGATCACTCTGAAAATAACATGCAGCTAAACATTTCAGAAGGAAATTAAAGCTCATCCCTGAGGCTGTTATCCAAGAAAAACACAGACCTACTCAAACAGTAGCAATCTTAACTTGGAAGATTTGCCCTGCAGAGGTCTTCACACAAAGTTGCTTTGACAGGACAATCCCTGCCTTACGTTGAAGGCATCTCTGTGCTACAAAGTGCTGGATGACAGCCAGCGATTTAATAGCCTCACAGAGTAACAGCTTCTAAAATGGCAGGTCCTCGATGTCTTGAACTACAACAGAGGCATTAAACACCACTTTTTTTCTCCACAGAACAGCACTGTCAGCACCGTCGCTGACCCAGTCGTCAGCATTCAAGTCAGCTCGTATTAACGTCTACGGCCAAAGTCGTATTTTCTGACCCTTTCAGTTCAGGGATACTGAATAGGCAGCCACAGAACAATATTCGCTTGTTTCAAATATTCGTTGAACATTTTATATTCTCTGCTTCTACTGTTACTTCTTCATTTTGAAATGCTTCTCTTCTGTTGCTTTTTACTATCAAATGTCCTTGCATCATACGTAGCTTCTTATAAACATTAATGCCTTTTCTTTCCTATAATTCTGCAAGATTCCACAAGTCAGGGATTTTATTCCATCCCCATTTACTGATTATGTTCCTGTAACAACGGTGCCGTACAGGACACGGATGAGAGAGACGTTTTACAATGACTGCACTATTTCAGACACAAACAAGTAGTGTGTTGAAACCACAGGTCGGACTGAGATCTCAGCTATTTGATCTTTCCTTGATCTCATTCTCCTCTTCCCATCACTGAAGAATTTAATTTCATTTTGAATGTCATGAAAGAACTGGCTTCTTTAAGGAGTAATTGGGCAGGGGAAAGGATGAAAAGTATTAAGCCTTAGAAAAACTAGGTTGGAAGGGACCTCTGGAGGTTCTAGTGCAACCCTTTGCTCAAAGCAATGATAACTTTGAAGTTAGATCAGGTTGCTCTGGGTTTCATCCAGTCAAGTTTCAGAAATCCCTTAGGAAGGGGATTCTTCCTTCTTGTGATCCAGCCCTCATATAGCTCAGTTTTTTCTGGTCTCGCTCCCGTTTGTCAGCAGTTCTCCAGTACCCAAATGTGGGACAGTATTCCAGATGTGACCTCAAGAGTGTTAATAACAGTACAGGTAATAATTCCTACCCTTCACCCATAGGCTACGGTCCTGACGACGCAGGCCATTACACAATTCCTTTTCACTGCCACAAGCACACACTGATGACCTGATCACACCTTATTTCTTTTGCACGTCTTGATACGCAGGGGGGGGCATTACAGAAGAAAATTGGTTTGGTGGCTACATCTGCATTAGCAGGCCAGAAAGCCTGATGCAGACACTGTAAGAGATAAGATCTGTACCACAGACTGTGATAAGTAGATACAGAACCCTACGATGGAGCCGATAGGAAGATCTGAGACATCTCACAGACCATACTTACCATACCAAAACCCAGCTTTATAGCTGAAGCTAACTTAGGGAGAGAAGTTTCATCAAACATGGCTGCAGGTTCTTCACTATTGTACATCTCATTCTTACAAAATACATACTTCCAACACTTTCCACAAAAAAGTAAACTCTGGCTGAAAATAGCTGCCTTTGATCTCTTCAAATCGAAATCTTAGTGACAATTAAAGATAACTGCCAAGATGCAGAAAGGACAATTGATGGATGACAGCCCAAAAACTTGAGTTTCATGAGCTTCAGTGCAAAACTGTATCTTTTTTCATGGAATCCCCATTGATAACAGGTCAGTCATATAAGACTTTTCTAACTTTGGGAGTGGGTTATATCATGTTCCCTCTGACTTCATTGACTTTTATTACTCCATATTGCAATAAAGTTAAGAATGCACAAACATACTTTCAGGACCAAGATCTGAAGCACAATCGAGAGTTTTACGCAGCTGTTTCATCTGTAAATATCATCAGAGATCCACTACTTTCCATTTAAATGTTCTTATTTTCTGTCAGTAAGGTCACTTCTTTCTACATTCCCCGAAATTAGACAGAAAACATATTAATTCCACCATTTCCTCACGCAGATAGTACTGCAGGAGGAAAAGGAAGTGGAGAACATCTATAAACTTGCCCTAAGACAGTCACTGAAATCCCTGTGGTGTAACAGCTTGCAGGGACATTACTATCACTAATATTGACAAGTGTAGGGACTGTTTTCCTTTCTGACACTCAATTTTATACCCTGAGCAAAGAAACATTTCAAAACCTGTAGCGCGAGCAGAATATCTGAATGGCTTTTACTTTTTGTAGCCCATTTCCTATTTGTTGTTCTACAGGTCTTTTGGAAGCAATGAGATCAAACTGAGTGGACTGAATTGAAAAAGAAATTCCCCTTCTTTTGGGTTTATTTCTCACGCAGACGATGAAACAACACATACACACCGATTTCAAAAGCCCGGTGGTGACGTTTATGGCACAACTATTTCCTTAGTTTGAATGCATACATGAACGAGATCCTGGAATTTGAACCTCTGCTTAGCCACTACCACTTACAAAGCTGACATCAGCAAAAGCCGTCTCCTGAGCGAGAGAGCAGCAACAAGGTTAACAAAGCCTTCTTTATCTAATGCTATTAGAGCGCGCAATCAAATTCAAGTTCAAGCAAGACAACCGAGATCCCTGGGAGCAGCCTGGCTTTTCGGCACGTGCTGGCACGGCAGCTGCTCCCACCCAGGTACCTTAACAAAACCAGCAGCACGTTTTAACAAAGCAAAATCAGGAAGAGGATTTTAACTGTCAACTCACGTGTGAAGTGGCTGTAGTCATAAACAAATTATAAACCACATATTCAAAGCAGAAACCAATCCGCCAACTTCTGCCCTCTCTGAATTGCTCAGGTTGTGCCAAGGGCATTAAGATTTATCTCAATACAGGGATTTAGACCTAAGGGTACGAGTTACCAAGTTTTATTGCTTCTTTTGCTTTTATCCCCAATGGGAGACGGGAAATGGGCTATCACCAAGCAAAGGATATGCATTGTTCAAGTATTTTGATGTTCCTGTTTACATAAAGCTACACTGCACTCTTCACCTAAGCTCAGACCTTTGAAAAAGTGCAATTACTTAACCCTGCTACCAAATTATCCCTGCCTGGTTGACGACCTCCTGTCAAAACAAGTTTTCCTTAAAGTATTTAGGCTCTAGCCGATGGTAGTAGCAACAAGGCCACCCCAGTGTCACTCCAGCCCGTGTAGGGGAGAAAGGCCCGGCCAGGGCCGCTGACAGAACGGCGCTGACAGAAGCTGCCCCACAGAGCAGCCGGGGCACCGGGCCGGCGGGCACCGCGCTCCCTCCCCGCCCCTCTCACCTGGAGGAGCGCTCTCACCCGCTCCCGGGACACGCCGACCAGCAGGCAGATCTCCAGCAGGCCCGGGGGCAGCACGTCCTCCATGGCACAGCGGGGCCCGGGCAGCCGGGACGGCGGCAGGGACGGCGGCAGGGACGGCGGCAGCGGCGGCGGCAGCGGCTTCTTCCCTCAGGCCCGCTCGGCCCCTCCCGGCGGGCCGCACCCCCCCTCCCGCCCTTAAGGTAACTCACACTCTGATTGGCTCTTTCTCCCATCAATCTGAGGCGCTACGGCAAATCAGAGCGGCCTGAGGGGCTGAGGGGGCAGGTCTCGGGGGCTGAGGCGCTGGCCGCTGCGGTGCTGGCTGCTGCGCTGTGGCATGGCGCTTTCTGGTTGCTGTTAGTTCCCTTTATTCACCCCGTCCACCTGCCCCGCCGGGAGAATCTCCCGGGAAGACTCTTCCCAACCCAAAAGGAAGCTCTTTTTTCGCCCCGATAGCCGCGGGCCGGTTTCCCGGTAGGCCTGTTGGCCCAGAGGGGCTGAGGTACCTCAGGGCCGCCCGTGGCCCGCGCTTCAGAGAGGTGGGTGAAGTCACGGCCTTGTGTGCCATTCCCTGCTCTTTGCTCCAGGTGACTCAGCAGGCATATGTGACTGCCACTAAATAACAGTCTTATATTTATCATGGGTCATAGTTTCAGTGGAGTGTAAGCACAGAACTGATTGCAGACTGCGTGGTGTTTTCACCTCTGGGGCTCTGGAGCTGGCTGTGAAGCGGAGAAACAACATAGGGGACTCCGGGATTTCTTTTTTGAGCTGTTTAAATAGTCAATGAGGCACTCAGTATGTATTGGCTCTGTGTCGATCTTCACTGAGAGACATGTGTTTCCTCTGGGACTGATGCATAAAGTACCTGAAACTGTAGGGAGCAGTTTCTCTGAAACTGAAGGTGTGAGGCATGGTTTCATCGCAGCCACAAACTTTTTTTGTGGACAAGTGTTCACGTATTTTAAATGCCAAAAAACCCCACCCCAATATATATGCCTCCAGGCTATCATGAGTTTGTTATCAGTCCAGGGTCTTCAAAAATTACAAAGAACATCAGAAACACGAGGTGCAGTTTTCATGGGGATCTTATTATCTGAATTTTTGTGGTGCTAAAGCTCAGGATTTTATGGCCTCTGGTGTTCTCAAGTAACTTATTTAGAGGAAGTCACAAATGCAGAATATAGGAAATTGTATTTATATAGCTGAAGGAAATTCTTGAAAACCTGGAAGTTCAGGGATCACTTCTTCAAAGCCATAGAAGAAGATCATAGGCTCAAAGATTTATGTTAATGAACTTTAAGTCATAAGGGATGGTTAAAATCATCTTGTTTAGCTTGTGTAGCCAGAGTGATTCCTGTATTGAATTCGTAACGTCTGACTGACACCATGAGTTCCTGCAATAGGGATTACTAGCAATCACTGTTTAAAGTTAGGCATCTTATTTTTATTTTCACTGGTTAAGTTAGCCTTTCATCATGTGATCATGATACAGTTTGCCTGCTGTTTGAACAGATTCTTTACTATGGAAAGATTACTCCTTGCAGAGTTCAAGATTATTAATCTCAATTTAATTTTAAGAGATTATAGAATTTAGCTTTTTTAATCCCTTTCCTAATCACTCATGTGCATCTTTTCTCATCCCTTTCAATTTTTTCTAATGTTCTTTTTGAACTGTGAACCCCAAAAATAATCTTTACTATTGCTGAATGTGCAGTGGTAAGTCACATTGTTATTTCAAACTGATATCCCCACCTAATTAAAACAGAGAAAGACTGATAAATGAATCATTGAAAAAGGGTGTAATGTTTAATTGGTTATCCACTGTAACCATGTATGGTTTTCTTAGGGTTATTACTTTCAACATGACAGTCTTACATCTTACATTCATTGACCTATGACTATGACCTAGCATTTGACCATATTAAAAGAAAATTACAAATGAACCGAGGCTATTAAGCAATCCAGGTCACCCTGTAGTTAATTAATCTGTATCATGATTAGTTTCTGATTTCTCTGCTATCTGCAGTGATAAATACTGGATGATTCTTGTTCGTAATTAATGTAGCCCTCAAAGCAAGGATATGGTGATATTATTATCAAAACAGAACTACAAGATGAAAGGTGCTAACATGAATTTGATAAAATCTTAAGAACTCTGGCAGTAGGAAGCCTGCTATGTGGGGTCACTGGTAAGAGACAAAATAATTTGCATCAAGAAGAATGCCTCTGTGCTACTAAAAGATTCATGTATTTAAATCATCTTTTTCCTAAGAAAAATTGTCAACTGAGGAAGAAATGCCAGCTTTTATTATGTGTTTTCTGTATGTAATATCAAAAATACAGTAAATGTTTGTTTGTTTGTTTGTTTGTTTATTAACTATATAATGTGGTTCTCAGCTGCTTAGAGCTATATGCAGAAAGAACTGCAGATCTTGCTATATCCTCAATATGGGTAAGACTTTATCAGACCTGAGGGCCATGGCTGAATAATTAAAGATTCCCTTGACATAGAAATCTTATTCAGCTTCCAAATATAGTGATTATGTTTTAGCTAGGCTGCCTCTGTTAAGAGGAGAAAATAGTTTTATTAGTCATGTGTTTCTTTGATGCAATCTTGCTTATAAAATATAATCTACCCAATCAGATAAGAAGCCTTGAACTGGCTCGGCCTTTAGCAAGGCCACCCTCAAAATTCCATACTCGTGGGTGATATAATACAGCCTTCCGTGTTCAGCCTTATATTTGAAATATCTTCCAAAATAATCTCCAAACTTCTACCCTCAGCTTTTTCAAATTACTGCTATAAATTAGGAACTGGGAATAGGATTTGCATGGCAATCATGTTGTAGATTGCATGGAAGTGGTTGAGTCGCTCTCCGTCAACTCCGAGGGCAGCTCTGAGTGACTTGTTGAGTTGTAGCAAATACATCTATTCTATAACGCGAACACCTCAGTCTTGAGGATATGAGGCCAAGTGAAAAGTAGAGTCAGGACCCTGAACTTTAGAAGAGCAAACTTTTAGTTGTTTAAGGAATTAGTGAATGGGACCCCCTGGGAAACTGGTCTCAAGGAGAGCTGGCAGTTCTTTATGGACATTATTCTTAGCATGCAAGAGCTCTTGATTCCCATGCGTAAGAAATCAGGCAAGGAAGGCAGGAGACCAGCATAACCTAGTAAGGACCTCCTGGTGACTGGAAAAAGGGAAGCATCATGCCCATTTTTAAAATGGAGGACCCTGGGAACTACCGACCAGTCAGCCTCACCTCCGTGCCCATTAAGATAGTGGAGCAGATCCTCCTGGAATACATGTCGAAACATATCATAGAATCATAGAATCATAAAATCATAGGGTTGGAAGGGACCTCTGGAGATCATCTAGTCCAACCCCCCTGCCAGAGCTGGGCCACCTTAGAGCAGGTTACACAGGAACGCGTCCAGGCGGGTTTTGAATGTCTCCAGAGACGGAGACTCCACCACCTCCCTGGGCAGCTTGTTCCAGTGCTCTGCCACCCTCAAGGTAAAGAAGTTCCTCCTCATGTTTAGGTGGAACTTCCTATGCTCAAGTTTGTGCCCATTACCCCTTGTCCTATCACTGGGCACCACTGAAAAGAGCCTGGCCCCATCCTCCTGACACCCACCCTTCAAGTATTTATAAGTGTTAATTAGGTCCCCCCTCAGACGCCTCTTTTCCAGGCTAAAGAGACCTAATTCCCTTAGTCTATCTTCATAGGAGAGGTGTTCCAGTCCCTTNAATATATTGAAGAGCACTGGGCCCAGTACTGACCCCTGGGGAACACCGCTCATCACTGACCTCCAGCTAGACTCTGCACCCCTAATCACAACCCTCTGGGCTCTGTCTTTTAACCAGTTTTCTATCCACCTCACTGTCCAAGAAGACAGGGAGATGATTAGAGCCCCCATGGTTCCACCAAAGGCAAATTGTGCCTAACTAATCTGATTGCTTTCCACAATGGACAAGGGAAGAGCTACGGATGTCATCTACCTAGTCTTCTGCAAGGCCTTTAATGTGATCCCATGCAGCATTCTTGCCTCTAAATCAGAGAGGTCTGGGTTTGATGGGATAGGCTGTTAGGCAGGTAAAGAATTGGTTGGATGGTTGTATCCAAAGAGTTGCCATCAAGAGCTCAATGTCCAAATGGAAAATATCTTCATCCATGACATAGGCAGTGGGATCGAGTGTACCCTCAGGAATTTTGTCAATGACACCAAGCTGAGTGTTGTGGNAGTCTTCTGCAAGGCCTTTAATGTGATCCCATGCAGCATTCTTGCCTCTAAATCAGAGAGGTCTGGGTTTGATGGGATAGGCTGTTAGGCAGGTAAAGAATTGGTTGGATGGTTGTATCCAAAGAGTTGCCATCAAGAGCTCAATGTCCAAATGGAAAATATCTTCATCCATGACATAGGCAGTGGGATCGAGTGTACCCTCAGGAATTTTGTCAATGACACCAAGCTGAGTGTTGTGGTCAACACACCTGAGGGATGGGATGCCATCCAGAGGGACCTGGACAGGCTTGAGAAGTGGGCCTGTGTGAACCTTCTGAGGTTCAACAAAGCCAAGTGCAGGGTCCTGCACGTGGGTCAGAGCAACTCCTGGTATCAGTACAGGCTGGGGGATGAAGGGTTGAGAGCAGCCCTGCTGAGACTAGCAGAGGTTGACAGACTCGATATGAGCCAGCGATGTGCTCTCGCAGCCCAGAGAGCCAACTGCATCCTGGGCTACACCAAAAGCAGCGTGGCCAGCAGAGCGAGGGAGGGGATTCTGCCCCTCTGCTCTGGTGAGGCCCCACCTGGTGTACTGCGTTCGGCTCTGGGAATCCCAGCACAAGAAAGACATGGACCTGCTGGAGCGGGTGCAGAGGAGGCACACGAAGATGATCTGAGGGCTGGAGCCCCTCTGCTGTGAGGACAGGCTGAGAGAGTTGGGGTTGTTCAGCTTGGAGAAGAGAAGGCTCCATGGGGACCTTAGAGCCCCTTCCAGTACCTAAAGGGGGCTCATAAGAAAGATGGAGTCTTCTTAGCAAGGCCTGTAGTGACAGGACAAGGGGCAATGGTTTTAAACTGACAGAGGGTAGGTTTAGATTGGACATAAGGAAGATTTTTTCTTTTTTTTATGATTAGGGTGGTAAGACACTGGAACAGGTTGTCCAGAGAAGCTGTGGATGCCCCATTGCTGGAAACGTTCCAGATCAGGCTAGTCAGAGCTTTGAGCAACCTGATAATGGTGAAAAATGTTGGACTAGAGGTTGGACTAGATGACCATTAAAGGTTCCTTCCAACCCAAACCATTCTATGACTCTCTTTAGCTAAATGAATCTTAGCCCATATAATAGTAAAGACATTGAATATATCTTTATCATAGCATCTCTCACATATACGTCATCTTTGGTACCCATAGTATTGGACTGAGTCCTCAAACTTTATGTTTTCCCTCCCAGTATATATGATGAAACCACCCGATAACAACAGCTCTGTGTTAAAGCTGAGAAGGGAATTTGCCCTCCAGAAGCTCTAGGACTGTAAGCTGTAAAGTGCCTAAGTGCTTTAAGGAGTTTCAAAATATTATGATTATGGGTCGTGGTTTTTTAGTGCTGATTTTTATTCATGCTCATGCATCTTCAAATAGTGCTGAGAACTATACGTAGCTAAGTGAGGACTTTGTACATGAACTCCTGCAGAATGTCACCACAATGTGTATAAGGACTACAGGAATTTCCTTTTGAAACTGAATATAGACATCATTTGTATTCTGCAGGTTTATTGATAACGTTGCTCAGTTCAATATCCTCTCTTTGGCTTATGATTAAGGCTGTTGCACAGCAGTATCTTTAGGTGAGAACTGAAACTCGGACCACTGCTTCCTTCCACTACCTGGCTTAAAGGAATACACATTTCTGTGTCTATGCTAAGCAAGGTTGCATGGATAAGAAGTCTTTATTCTGTCCGGTAAGAACTGTGTGCTCTAGCCAAAGAGAAAAGAGGAAGTACAGCATGAAGTATGCTGCTCAGATGTATGTCAGACAACTCTTTGCAGTCTAGAAAGTCCATGAAAAACATTGCATCTCAGGATTTGAAACCCTTTGTCTCTAAAATCATTTCTTATTAACAAGAGCATTCATAGGAGGAAGGATTTGTATTGACCAAAACTTGGGGAGGCCAGCTTGACGTTTTCTTTTCACTTCAGAATTTATTTCATATTCCTTCCTCCAGAATAATGCATCAGGATAATTCCATGAATCTGCAGAGAAAGCTCTTTATATAAATTTCTTTCATTGTGGGACAATACACTTTCTAAATTTACACTGATATTAGCAACCAAGCAACCACTTGGTAACTGCCTATGCAAATTGAATCATTATTTTCTAACTAGAACCTTGCACAGTCTTAAAATTCCTCTCTTCATGTCTCAGACATTTATTCCCATTCTTAATAATGCTAGAAAAACCTCCTACAAGAATTCTTTATTGTCCCAGGTGTCATCCAACTGAGTACAATGACTTTGACCCCAATATTCTTTTGTAAAAGGTCACCAGGTTCAGCGTAAATGTATCAGAGGGAAAGGAGGACAGCGCAGGGATCCCTACGTCTGTTAACAGTTCCATTTGCATTTTCTTTCTTTTTTACTTGGCTTGTCTGGTTTGTGCTGTCACTGTTTATGGTATAACAGAATACAAATTTTCTGCAACATTAACTGTCGTTTAGCATGCATCTCTTTAATAATGCATAGATACGTTTCACTGACATTACAGAAAAATGCCAGCGCGAGACCACTTCTTCCAACATATAGAATCATAGAATCGGTGAGCTTGGAAGGGACCTTTAAGATCATCAAGTCCAACCATTAACCTACCCTGACAAAAAACACCTTCTAAACCATGTCCCTAAGTCCCACATCTACCCTTTTCTTAAACACCTCCAGGGATGGGGAATCCACCACCTCCCTGGGCAGCCTATTCCAATGTTTAATAACCCTTTCAGTGAAAAAATGTTTCCTGATATCCAATCTAAACCTCCCCTGACATAAATTGAACCCGTTTCCCCTTGTCCTACCCATGCCACCAGATGGGATTTGTATTCTCCACAGCTTGTACCTGTCTGTGTGCTGGAGAAGGCGTTTCCTGTCTGCTATTTCCTCAGTTCTCAAGCTATGGAAAGTTACCCCCAATTCAAACTTTTGTAGGGAAACACATCCTTCAGTCCTTGTGATTTGTCCATGTATGCTGAAGGGTTTTGTCGTGTTTCTCTGCCACCTCTGCATAAGGTAGTGCAAGTAATAAAAACAGGTGGCAGTGAAGTCTGCCGTTTCATCCTGGGAATGCTCTTAAAGTACCTGAGCTAGTGCCTCTGCCCTGTGCTACAGTGCGCAATATAGACATATCAACAACTGTCAGTAGCAGTCTTTTCAACCTTCAAAAATATCAGATTAATTTAATATGCTATATGTAGAATACTCTTTGGTTTATATTATGGCTGTAATTAATTACCTTAATGTCTGCCATCTCCTTTTTAAACATAAAGACAGGTCAAGCCCCACTGTGAATGAGGGTAGAATATGGGAGGGGGACTAGGGCGCTGTAAGCGCACGCATGCAGCTGTATCGTGGGACCTGGTGTTTGTGCACCACCGGGAAGGGAGAGAGTGCTAACGAGGGAAATAAAGTCCCCTGAGCTCCATCTCATAACCTAATAAAAGCTTCTGCAGAGAACTGTAGGATAACCATATGCAAGACAGGGATAAAGACATTGATAAACCAGAACAAATTAAGCAGAGAGCTGCCAGGATGGCCAGGGCTGAAGCACTTGCCCTGTGAGGAGAGTCTGAGGCAACAGGGCTGGAGAAGAGATGGCTTCAGGGGAATTAATTGCAGACCGGGTACCTACAGGGAGGTCATCAAGAAGGCAGAGGCATGCTCTTTACCAAGGTGCACAGCCAGAGGTGGAGAAACAGTGGTCATAAACTGAAACAGGGGAAGCATTGATTGCGTCTAAGAAAAATAGTTTTCATTCTTTGAGTACCTGAGCACTGGAGGAGAGGCCTAGAGATTGTGCTGTCTCCATCTTCAGAGGTTTTCAAGAAGAGACTGAAGAAAGCAGCGAGCAAACTGGTCTGACCTGACCGCTGACCCTGCTTTGAGCAGGATGTTAGACTGGAGATCTCCTGAGGTCCCTTCCAACCTGGATGATTCTGGCATTCTCGGGGTCTCTGTGTACAAATACAGCAAAAGGGTTAACATTTTTATAAAAAGGAAATAAAATGTTAGAATTCCAGTCAACCAAGCAGAGAAAATCCTCAGCCAGTTGTACAGTCAATGACCTTTCAATTTAACACAAGTAACGTTTTTGTGATGGGATAACTGAGGCCCAAGGAAATAGCTTTGGGTGTCAATGCAACACTTCTTCATCATCATCTCTGTATTTCTGATAAGGAGGCTGGCAGTAGTTTTATTTTTCTGATAAAAATCTGTTGAAAGTCCTGGAAGGGGCGGGGGGGAAAGAAGCTGAGCTTTATCACAGCCCCAGCATCTTGAAAAATGTAGCGACACTAAGCTGTCAGGTCTTGGCAAAGAACCAGACTAATGTGAGTGCTCTGAATATTAGAAACACTTTGCATTGTAGACATTCTGAGATATTCCTGAGGTTGCAAAAGAGCTTATTCCTGAACCTAATCACTCTAGGGTCAGTTTTAGCAGTGTTTTATTTATGTGGGATGCTTAATGTGTCCCTCAAATCTCACTTGCTTAACATGGCATTTATTATACTTCCAGTTCTTTACCATCTGGCACAATTGCAGGCAGCCAAAGGGATTTTGATAGTTTTGCAACCGCTTTTATAGTAGCATCAAGACGTTGTAACATTTGTCCTTTTACTGCAGTGCTGTAAAAGAAGTGCAGATCCAGAATTATTGAAGTGATGGGACAAGAGAGTGGAGAGGTCAATTAGTGCACAAAGATACAAAGTCAGATACAGAAAATAAATTTTCAGGTAGAATAGTTTTTGTGTAATAGCTTCTTGTGCACATCAATGTAAGAAACTTTAAAATACATAAACACAGGTATCCTCATTCCTAACTATGAACTGCTTTTTTAGAAAAATAAACTTGATTTTGTCCCTGGAATGTGAAGAATCTCTTGGGATGCTCCACTGTGTTCATAAAAGATCTATCAGCAGTTCATAGCTTGACAAAAGCACAAACTTCACTGGTAATTAATGTTGGCTTAGTGGAACACATATTAAAAGCCAGACACTTTCCCTCTTGATCTTTTTGTAGCTGCCGCTATATCACTGTCTTTATGAAAAAAATGGCATTTATAGATAAAATTAACTTTATTGTATATAAACCGATCTTCTCTCAGCTTTGGAACTGTTTAAATATGATAAGGTTGTTCATTTTTAAATACTCACTTCACAAGAAGATTAATTCAGGTTTGGATCCAACCAGAATACCAAACAGTACTGTTTTCCATATAAAATAACTAGTTTCCAAGTCACCTCAGTTTATCCCCAGGTTAAAAAATGCATCAAGAAGAACCCGCAATAAGGCAGCGTACAGCAAGTATCCTTTATAGCAGTCTAATGTAAACACAAAAAGGACGGAATCCATGGGCATTAGCCAGTATGGTCATGTGTAAAGTGAGACCATTCTAACTTGACAGCATTTCATGCTGATACTCTTCGTTCTCTAGCTGGCAGTGCAACGTTGCGGAGCCAGACCTCATGAAAGCCATTTCTAAGCACAGAAGGAACAGAAGGTGACTGGAAGTGGTGCCCATGGGTTTAGCAATGATGCCTTACCAACCTGCGTGCCTTTACTGACTCTGTGGAGCAGAGGGGAGAAATGGCTGTCGTTTATCTTCTCACAGGGTTTTGACACAATTTTCCATAGCTTCCTTGTAGCCAACCTGGGAAGAAATGGACTAGATAGGTAGACCACAAGGTGTCTGAAAATTGGCTGGACCATCAGTTTCAAAGGCTTGGGGTGAAGAGTTTGAAATCTAACGGCTGGTTATGAGTGGCATTCCTCAATGTTTGATACCGGCGCTAATAGTACCTAGCATTTACATGATGAAAGTGGACCGTGGGATGAAAGACATCCTCAGCAAGCTTGTGAATGCCCCTGTGGGGAAGGCTGAAGGTCAGAGCTGCCATAGGAGAAGGCTAAGGAGAGATCGAATTGCCATCTACCTGAAGAGGGGTTATAAAGAGCAACACAAACTCTTCTCAAAGGCACACAGTGGGAGGACAAGAGGCAAGAGCTCAAAACTGCAGCAAGGGATATTCTGATTGAATATAAGGAAAAAGGTTTTCACTGTGAGCGTGATTAAGCACTTGAGCAGGTTCCCCAGGGAGGCAGAGTAATCTCTGTCTTTAGAGATTTTTGAAACTTGTCTGGATGAGGAGCAGGGCAACCAGATCTAACTTTGAAGTCGTTGCTGATTTGAGCACAGAGTTGTACTAGAGCCCCCCAAAGGTCCCTTCTGAACAACATCTGCCTTTGATTCTATAATTAATTAACCCCGTACTGTTTTATTTGCATACAGGGGTCCTTAGAGATTTAAAAGTGCAGCAGACAGAGAACAAAGTTCAACGATTTGCATAGCTAAACATACCATATACTTTTAGGTGTACTTCTATAGCACTATAAAAGGAGTATATTTAAGTGTTGCCTGACACGTCAAATATAGTAATTAGGCACATGTTGCTGTATCGTGTATGACTGAAACTGGACAGAGCGTAACTTCTCGTAAATAATTAACTCTTGTTTACTGCTTCAAAATCCCCAATTTGCATGAGGACATCATGGGGCAACTTGTACCGTGAGAGCAGGCATGCTGTGCTGCCACAAGGCCAAGGAGGAGTCTGCATGGCTGACTATATAAAGAAAAATTGCATTAGTACAAATACCACCCAGTAGTCTGTGCTTGTTTTCCGTGTTGCATGTCTCCTAATATTAAAAAAAAAAAAAAAGAATCGCCAAATTTGGGATTGGAAAACTTAATTGACAGTGTGTCCCCACTATCTTGTTTTCTGTGGTTCATGTTTATTCCCCTGTAATAGCTATTTCAGTTTTCTGTAGGGTATCTTGTTAGTTGAAGAGCAGAGAGAATCTCTCATCTACAATGGTGAATTATTCATCAAAGTTATTTTAAAAAATCATTTTTAGAGCAATTTAGGCTTTCTTTTCTGGCAGAGCAGAATCTAATGCTGTCTTTCCTTATTTCAATTTATTTTTCTTTGGTGTTTGGAGAATGTTTCAGAGTTGATTTACCTCAAATCTTCAAATCTTCTAGTAGGAGAAAACCACCAAAATATAACATTCAACTTGGTGAAGTAACATAACCTGCCATAAATGGAAATGACTGAATATTATAAAACTAGGGTCATACTCCACAAAGATTAACCTTATGTCCAATTAACAAGTGTCAGAAAGAGCAAACCATTTATAATGACTCTGGCCTTCTTCCATTAGTGTAAGTTGATTCTCTGAAGGGTAGTTATTAATTTTCTGTGTTTGTAAAGCACACACAACATGAGGACCCCAGTTTGGTCAGCTACCAAGTGCTATTATAATATGTTACAGGAGTGCTCATCGTGATTGTTAAAGAAGGGAGGTTTTTTATTTTATCATGTTGTGATATGTTTATCGTGTTGTGAATCCAAAGGCAATTATTGAATACTAGCGTGGAAAAAGCATTTGTCGTGTAGTTTGGAGAAGCTTCCTCTTAAGAGAAGCAGTGACTCAGAAGACACTGCTCATAGCTTCTGTAATATTGTCCACAAAACTGTTCACCTACCGATGGTAAATTATGTAATAGAAAAATATACAGAATTTTCAGAGTTTGTATTAAATACATTTGTATGAAAAACTAAAAATAGATATAGCCCAAGCTGGGTTTGGAAACAAATTTATTAGTACTTCCACAGAGGACATCACTTGTTTTTAAGTCGTAGCTAAAAGAGACGGACTTCTTTTGAGTTCCCAGGTTATGCAGACCGAAGGCTTAAACAAATATGTTTTCTAATTAGCTTTGTTCTCATCAATGTGTTATGTATATGTCAAGTTTACTTGCTGCATCTTTTCCAAAATTAAGCCTTCAGCCCTCAGTTTCTTCTACAGGATCAAGCCCACACAACTCATTATTGCATTGCAACCTTAGACTGTAAATTCCTCCAGGCAGGAGGCGTTTCTCCGAGTGCAGTATAGTTATCCCACAGAGCAGGGCACTGATTCAAGGCATGCGGATAACAGCACGACAACAATAACCAATCCCTTTCTGGTATTTCTTCGTTAAAGTTCAGCCATTGTTTTTAAAGAAAGCTGGTTTACATCTTTCAGCAGATTGCATTTTAGCCCCTTCACCAAACATTTCTGAAAGTGCCATTAGTATAAAATGTGAAATGTATCATTCTGCACTGTCTCATATTGCACCAAAAGAGAGGTAATTTTTAGAGCATGCTAGGAATGCGTAGTTTGGCACAACTACGTGAGGCATTCCCTTTCAGGCCTTTCTTCAGGCAGCACAAGTTGCTCATAGGTCAAAAGGTTGGTCACACACTGATAGAATCCATGTGTCTTTAACAACCAGAGTACATGCTTCTAGTAAAAGCTGGTTCAACAAAATTTGTTGTCTCTTTTCTCTCTTTCCTTGGTTATATAAGCAAGCAAGCAAGCAGCATTGTTTAATTAAGAAAGCACATTAATGGGGTTCATAAATGAATCTATGAACAGATTTTCCTGCTAAGTCTATTCTTTAATTCATATTTCCCTGGGTTTTCTCCCGGATTTAACAAGATTTTTCACAGTTTGATGCCAGTATATTGCAGCACCAGTAGAGAGCTGACTGACTTGAACAAGAGGCGGTCACCTCTTCATAATGACATGCACGATTACCCCTGCAAGTCATGTAATTATGATAAATATTTCAAAGGAAAGAAGGTAATTTATTTACATACCATCCAGAAACACTCAGTCTCTTGGTGTGGAGCAAAACCTGAATCTCAATATGAAAGTCTTTAGAGTTATGGCAACAAGACCAATCAGAGTTAACGAGGAAAGAATCAAAGAGGCTATTAATAAAGCAGTGCTGAGAAAAGTGCTGCAGGAAATATGTACAATATGCTATAAAGGCTACATTTGTTTCAAAATCAACATCCTTAAAAAGCAGCTAATTTTGTTTGGGAGAAAGCAACCCTCAAATCCGAGTGATCTGGACCTATCTAAAGCTTGTGCAATAACAACGGCCAAGCCTTCTGTTTTTCGGCTCAGCCAAAAAGCAAACCTTAAACACAAACAGCACAAAAGCTTTGGCACTAAGCAGAATCTGTAATTCAGCACCGAGCCAGCTATTGAATCCTCCATACAATACTTTTTACTCCTATTTCTTTTTCCTAACACCAAGATACCTCGTGGGGGCTTGAAACACCATTGATGCTTGGTGTTCTATGGACCTATGGCACAGTCTTTTCTCCAAAGAGTTTACAGAACAAACAGCCAAGCAACATGGGCTTGTTTTGTCTTAATTCTCTGAGTACAGATGGTGTTCAGCTCTGCTAAGTTAAATATCAGAACTTAAATAGAACAGCTACATCCTCCAGACAAGTGATTGCATAAATACGCAGAATTTGCAGTCTTGCTTTCGTATTAATTCTAACCGCAGCTCACATATCATCAGGCAATGTTTTCCCCTTATTATCTTTCACTCCTAGTCTCATTTCAGACAGCAAAGCCAGTTCCAGACACATGCCAGCTCTACGATAACAAAACATCCATGGCTTCCTCTGTAGTCTACGAGAGAGCTCCAAAAAGCTGTGCTTACCCCTCCAGTGCCAGCCAGGAAAAGGAAGAAGGTGTGCGGGATGAAGATTCAGAGGTTGCTGGCGCATAAGCAACAGCTACTGATTTTTATGTTCCCATTCTGTTTAAGGCAGAAAGAGCTGCTTTTCATTATTTTCCCATGGGTTTTCTAGCCCAGGTCTTCTCCTTCACCTTTTCATCCTGTTTTCCATGACGGGAGGTGCTTCATGTCAGCCAGGCATCTGTCCTCCCTTCTTAGGATGACAGTATTCAGATTGCCTGCAATGAGGGTAACCCTGAACGAGCTGTACCTGAATAACAGGGGGGTTATAGGTATCCTCTGGTTTCAGTACTTAACTTCTGTTAATGTTGCTTTCACCCTGTAGCTATAACGTCACTCAAAAGCATCGTGGAAATACCCAATGAATCATTTTTTTTTTCCTTTTGTTATGTTACAGTTTCTGATTTGCAGCAGGGGAGCTTGTGAGGTTTCTATGAAAGAAAAGGGTCAGGAAGGAGGCTGAGGTCATCAGTTTTTTCAGTTACACGTAGTTTTCTCTACAGACTGTGTGACCCTTAACTTTGGCAACAGAGCTCAAAATGGTTCCTACAGAAGTCATTAGTACTTGTACTCCAGTGTTACCTAAAGCCATCAGGATCCAGCCTTTGCTAAATGCGGTATAAACTCATAGTCTTTGCTGTAGGCAACATTTCACTCTCCATCTTTCCTCACCCTCGTTGCATATTCTGCCCCAAGGCAGAATGATATCTGTTAATGATAGCTGTAACAAGGACTGCTGTTATGTGAACACTTTCTGCTGCAAACTGTGTGGATGCCAATACTGATTTCTCTTCAAACACAGTACTGATTTCATGGCATTCAGCCACTCGAAGTGATGGCTAAGTCTGAATTGCAAACTAGGCTCTGGTCTCCAGTCTTGCAATCATCTACCCATTCAGTTTTCTTCCTTTTAATTGACAGAGAGGTGGTGAAATTCTGGGCAACCTAATCTGATTTCCATGTTAGGCCTGCTTTGAGCAAGGGATTGGGCTAGACACCTTGAGAGATCCTGTCCAACTGGAATTTTAACCTGATTCCACATTTTATATAAGCAGCTGTATTGTGTGTCCATGTCCAGGTGTTTGCAGCGGGGGGGCTGCAGGGATGGTCTGAGAAGAGGCCAGGCTCCAAAACGGATCCATCACACTGAGCCTACCAGGAATGCTGGTGGCACCTCTGGGAAAACATAGTTGAGAAAGAACAAAAATGTGTGCAGCACCTGAAAGGAGTGAGAAAAATCTAAGAGAAACAATGCTGCAGACACCCAGGTTAGTGAAGGAGGAGGAGGAGGAGATGCTTCAGGTGCCAGTGCAGACATTCTCCTGCAGGCTGTGGAGAAGACTATGGTGACACAGGTTGTCCCCCTCCGGTCCATGGAGGATCCCATGCTGGAGCAGGTGGATGTGCCCTGAAGGAAGCTGCAACCCACGAAGAGTCTACGCAGGAGCAGGTTTTCTAACCTGTAGCCCCTGGGGACCCATGTTGGAACGATGGGTTCCTGGAGAACCATACTCCATGAAAAGGACTCACACTGGAGCAGTTCGTGCAGAACTGCAGCCTGTGGGAAGGACCCACCCTGGAGAAGTTCGTGAAGGACTGTATCCTGTGGGAGGGACCCCACGCTGGAGCAGAGGAAGAGCATGAGGAAGAAGGAGCAGAAGAGACGACGTGTTATGGACTGACCACAACCCCTGTTTTCCATCCCCCTGCACTGAATGGGGAGGGAGGAAGTAGAAGAGTTGGGAAGGAAGGAATGAAGTTGAGCCTGGGAAAAAGGGGGAGTGCGGGAAAGATGGTTTTAGTTTCATCTTTGTTTCTCACCATCCTGCTGTATTTTTAAATGTCAGTAAATTACATTATTTTTCCCCAAGTCTGTTTTGCCTCTGACAGTAGCTGGTAAGTGATCTCCTTGTGCTTATCTTGACCTGTGAGCTTTTTCATCTTAAACCCCCCCCCCCCCCACCCCCATTCCTGTTGAGGAGGGGGAGTGAGAA